>CM059287.1:21755756-21855756 GCA_030347295.1 Setipinna tenuifilis | reverse complement strand
ACTATGACGGGCCTGAACAACATTGTCTAGGGCCTGTTCAAATTTATGCTACATCACGTTCTATTATTTGTTAACACTAAGGTTAAGAATCTTGCCACTGAAATGTCATTTCTGAGTTAAACAGTTCAGTTTTACAATGTTGGAGTCCATTCAGCCGATCTCCGCATCTGACAATACAATCTCCCAGGGGCAAATCTAGACCATTTTTAGGGGTGCCAAGGCACCCCCGTGAAACTGCTCGGCACCATCTCAGTTATTGTATTAATATGTCACTGGTCCAAGTGCATTTTTTTCCTGTTGACAATGCTATAATATACTCTACAGCTGACCAGGCTGGATAATTAATAAACAGATGACATGATTAATAACTGGGCAAACCACCTGATTTGATAAACAGACTGCATGAGAAATAACTCAATATGGCACATCCTGCACTCTCCTTCTCTCTCTTCTACTAGTGTTCCCCCAGAGAGGACGGGCAAGAGCTGGGCGCTGCCATCAGCCAGACACGATGAGCAACAACGTGTGATGGCCCGACTGACCGCTAAGGCGGAGGGGTACCCTCGTCTCTCTGTCCCTCTCTCTCTCTTAGCCGCCTGCCTTTTTCAACCTGGACGGATGACCTGCTAGCCCCCCCCCCCCCTTCTCCTTCTCCTCCACCACCTCCTCCACCTGTGCTGCATACTCCTCCCTCTCCCTCCTGGTACCTCCTCTCCCATCTGTACCCCTTCTGCCTGTGCCAGAGAGAGGAGAGGAGACGGGGTTTGGTGTCTTGTTTTGTAAGCGTGAGGATGGAGAGCAGCGAATTATTAAATGAGGATAAGTAACTAAAGGAGAGGGGCGAGAAATGGCGTTGAGCGGCCACAGTGCCACAGAGATGGCAGTTCCGGGCCTGTTTGTGTTCTTCGTTTAACAGACGTGAGCGTTTGCCCGTCAAAGAGTTTGAAGTGTCGCATACACACATGCATGCGTGCCCATGAGCGCACACACACACACACACACACACACACACACACACACACACACACACATACACATACATACGCGCACAATTGTGCTTCCGTTGTTGGAGTCCATGGCCGTGGCGCCACCAAATGAGTGATTCTGAAATAAATTGATGTTTAAAAAGTTTCAACACCTCCTCTGTCTGATATTTTGTGTTTGTGTGTCCTGTGAGTGTTTGAGTGAGAAATTTATACTGCAACCAAGACAAAGGCGTAGCATAATCGTAAACTTTGAAGTGACACAGGTGGCAATTTCCCCTTTCTTTGTGTTTTGCTTTTGTTTCCCCAAAATTGAACCACATTGCAGCAGTAGCCTTACTGCACTGTTGGAGCAAGCTGCTCTATTGATTTCAAGGAGGATGACGTTTTTACAAAAGAAAAAAACTCCAAAAGTGGTTGGTGTGCAAATTGTTCTTTAGAGAATAGGAAAAAGAAACTGAATAATTGGGGAAAACATTGGTTACAAAGTACAATATGTTTGAAGCTTTCCATTGTGTGTGTGTGTGTGTGTGTGTTTAAAAAGTGTGGGTGGGTATGATGTACAGGTTGTGTGTGTGTGTGTGTGGCTGGGTATGATGTACAGGCCGTGTGTGTGTGGGGCTGCAGGATAGATGACTGGTTCAGAAAAACTATTTTTGTTCTTCTCACTAGTGGAGTGAGAGGTAACACTGATCATGGTGTAATGAGGATATGATTAGCTATGCTGGTGTGAGAACACTCCTTACTCTTTCATTTCCTTAGCTGATGAGTTCCTAGTAATCTTCCTTAGATTGTTTGGATCACATAGGATGCATTTCCCAAAGGCATCATTTTGAAATTACCAATGTTAATGGTAAAGAAAACCACATTTCCTTATTTCCTTCTTACTCATCTCCTTTGCTCTCTGGGGAAGAAAGCAGATAAGATGGGAAAAAATATCCTTGCTGTCCTCTTGAAAGATCCATGCATACACTTATGTAAACAACAAATACACTCCAAATTCCATATACATTTATATATAATGGAATTTTGTGCCAGATGTTAACAGATAAAAAGAATTAATATACATTTATAAGTAAAAGCAATAGTTGTTTTCCTCAGTATTGTCTGTAAATGCAGATGTCTGCGCTCTATTACTAACAGCTACCAAATAATAGAATGTAATTGTCCTCTAAAAAAATTAATTTGTAAGTTGTTTTAAAAAGTCATTTCGAAAGAGCAGGCTAAATTGTTATTGTACAATGTTTTTCTGTTCATGTTGTGGATCCAATTTGCAGAGATGACCGATTACTGAACGTGCATAAATTGCGGTTTTTCTGTGTGCCTTGTTCCGGCAGAGCTAATACCTATAAATTGTATTCAGCCTAGTATGCTTCATGAACAAATTGTGAGTGAGTGTTTGCGCTAATCATTTTCTATTTTTGAAATGGTCTAATTGCCTAAATTGATATTTGTGTCATTTGCAAGTACATTGACCTTGGGCAAGTCGATAAACATAATTGCCCGTCATTAGAGCTCAGTCGTAAACCATAAAAATTGTCGTTTCACCTTTTTTGAATTGGGGCTGAACCATTTTCAACCCAGAGCATAAGGTAATGAAAACATGGGGGGTTCTGTTCAAAACGACCACCACTGGTTCTGTCGGAAAAGGAAGCACTTGTCACTACTCGGAAGTTGACTGAAAATAGTTTGAGCAAACAAGACCATATCTGGACACGCACAGAAATCAATGTTCACCCACCCACAAAAATCAGCGTCTCCTTTGTCCTGTGATGTCCATTGATTGCAGAGCTGAGTGAGACCAGACAGATCGCAGACTTCAGAAGATTGTTGGGTTTTTTGGGGGGGGGGAGCTTTCCAGCATTTTTTAGGTGGCCAGACTGACAGAGTGGTGTGTGCACTTGCCTTGTGTGTGTTTGTGTGTGTCTGTTTTGACAGGGGAGAGAGATGTGACTCCTGCTGATAAGCTCTACAAAGACGGAGAGCCAAGTTTCAAACCTTGGTGTTTATCTAAAAAAAGTAGAGAACTCTGGAACTACACTAGACAGCACTTTTCATTCATTCATTCATTCATTCATTCATTCATTCATTTATATACAAGCTCAAATTATGACAGTTCAGAGCCCCTGACAGTTCTGTAATACCCATCTCTGATATAGCACTCAAACAAATTAAAATGCAATTTGTGTTTGAAAGGATGTATTTAGATGACTGGATGTAAAGTATTTAGGGGAAACTTAGGAGTACAGAGAAGCCCTGAAACTGGACTTTTTTACATTAGGTGTTTGCATTATATTATTCAGCCTTGCAGACGACCCTGTTTAATGTGAAGGTGAAAACTCTGCCATACCTTTCTCAACTTAAAGTGAAGCACAGGATCATGTTGTTTTCTTACCTGATTGGTTTGTGTAGAAATCGCATCTGCATTTCTTTTTTTGCCAATGTCAGTAACAAAAGACCACCAGATAAAAAAAGATAGAGGAGGTCTGTACATCATCAGTATACAGGTATGGATATTTGCTTTGACCAGTACCTGCACAGCTCTGGGTCCATTCTGTTAAAAGTTGGAAAAGCCCACACCTAACATACAGCAGTCTCAGCCTGAGCCTCAGATGGACCACACACAAGAAGGTACCAGCTATATAAAGTGTGTTTCTCACAATGCTAATCTTCTGGGTACCCTGTCAGTGTTGTGGAATATTTATCAGTGTCAAGCAACACAATATCTCAGCAAGCCAGTGCACTTGGGTTTGGGAAAATGTGACACATAGCACTAAGACCATATTAGTTGAGTATATATTTCAGAATGATGAGTTATCGACTAGGGAAGTGTTTGCATACTGGTCTGCAGACTCTCAAACAAGTAAAAAGTATCTTTTAAACTTGATGCCTGTTGACCAAAATCTGGCACTAAAGACAATTTAGAAAAACAACAAAGAAGGTATGCAAACATTCACTGCAAACTATTCTCCCCACTTCACCGTCTTTCACAGTCTGTTAGCCTGAGGCCTTGTTTGCAGCTCATGGTTTAGTCTACCCTGCTTGGTTTCTTCCAAGCTGGCACCTTAGCTGATATTGATATTAATTCTCTGCACGTCACCCCTATGTCCATCCAAACATGATTATGTGCGAGGGACCGCGTCTTTGATCGGCCTTTGAGGAGCTTTGATGGCATAAATTATTCACCAGCGCGTCCGCAGTTCAGTGAGTTCATATGTGTTTGTACTGTGAAAATGCAATGTTTGAACCGTCGGCCGTGCTGTGAAGTGGTGGGGGCTGGAAGGAACCCTGGGCTGGGCTACAGAGCGTGGGTCAGTGAGGCGTGGGGCAGGGGGGGAGGGGGTGAGTTCATTATTCACCCACCACCCCGACCTCAGTCTCTAACCCCCAGGGCGGAAGTCACAGCCAGATTGCATTAGATGACTTTTTCGTGTTTTTCTTTCCACCAAAAATAGCTGTAGACTATGACTATGACTATGACTAACGTCTCATCAAGATGACCAAAGCCTATGTCAAATTAATTAAGTGCCATTGGTGCGATATTGCCAGCCAAGTTCACGTATTCAACCTGTTGCCAAGGCCTCAGAGTTAAACAGACGCTGAGAGAGGCTGAGAGACAGCCTGGCATCTGGCCCTGTTTCTTGGTTGTTATATAGACTAGGGTACTGCTGAGAATGTTTCAGAAATGCCAGCAGGGGTCTCGAAATGAAAGCACCATCAGCGCGGATGTTTACTTTGTCTCCCTGGTGCCTGTGTGCCAGAGCTGCTGCGCACATCAGCCCCTCTCAATGAGACGCTGAGGAGCAGCCGACAAAAAATAAAGAGTGTGTGGGGCGAAAACGTCTTTCAGTAGAAAAAGATGTTGATGAGACACACACTCACACAAAGCTATAACAACTTCATAGGCAGTGAATGAGTCATACATAGACAGCTGTGAGATCGTAAATATACCCAACTCTTTGAACAGTGTGCAAATACAAGTGTGCAAATTAACATTCTAATGACCCAGCTGATTAGTCAACACTAAGCCTTGTGTGTGTGAAGACTGGGTCTCTCTTGGGTATAGCAGGGACTTTCAACTCATACAGAAGACAATTATAATTGGAGAGGAGCGAAACTTCTCTTTGGAGAGGTCGCCACTGTTTCAAACAGGTGTTGATTGAGCGTCTCAATTAGGGTGAATGACAGCCAGCGCTGAACCCCCTACTCCAAGGATCGACTGGGGACCCATAATCTTGCGGGCGCATAATGCCATATTGGAACAAACCGAGCGGCTTGTGCATGCGTTGAGTGTGTGTGTGTGTGTGTGTGTGTGTGTGTGTGTGTGTGTGTGTGTGTATGTGTGTGTGTCTGTGTGTGTGTGTGTGTGTGTGTGCGCGTCAGTGCCTGTGTGTGCATGTGTGTGTATTATCTGTTTCTCCATCTATGACGGCGAGGAGCTGTGCAGTATCTTTTCATATGCGCGCTGTGAGTTTCCTGTGTCTGCTGGGTGTTGGGTGAGAGAGAGACTGATGAACCGACAAGAGCTGGTCCATTAATCTAGCTTTCTTATGTAAGCGAAACAGTCCGGTGAGAACGCTGGGGTGCATTGGGTCCCTACTGTTGATAAGGTCTCCTTAGGCAACCATTTTGAGTCATTAATTACAGTACTTCATACAGCATCACCCTACTGTAGCTTCACACTGTTAGAAGTAGTTGAAAACAATAAAAGAAATCAGCCCTTACCCTGTATGCAGTGGTGCCATAAGACGGGGTAAAATAAAGTTTATGTTTATGGTTTTATTATTTTCAGTATATCACTTAAATATATATGTATAATAAAACTTAAAATAATTCCAAGCCCTGCCCTGAATACAATAGACCATAATGACCAACATCATTATGATTAGAGGAGCAAAATATTATAGGTCAAAATGTCTAATAGTGGCACTGCCTGTAATGCATTAATCGATTATGACAGCAACAGACACATTTTTATTTTATGTGGTGAAGTTCCTAATAACATTAAAAACAGCATAGGTAGATAACTGGTAAATAACTTTTAGTTATTTTGATCCCTTACCACAGGAAAAAACACACCTACTGTGTAGTAATAACTTCCTTATTCACCAGGGACCCCCAGCCATCCACCCCCACTCTCCTATCTACCCTCTGCTGTGTGCCTGACAAGACATAGCAGTGGCACTGATTTCCTCAACACACCTCATTTAAAGCAAACTAAGAGTATTTCAGTTATACCAACTCTATACAAGTTATTCTTAGATAAAGGACAGACAGATAGACAAAAAGACTGAGAAAAAGAAAGACTGAATGAATGCCTGCATCATGGCAGGGGTACATCAAACTTGATTGACAGCTACTGCACCAGAAGAACTCTCAAGGGACTGTGGGCCATCAATCCATACATTACATCTCCCAGCAGTGCCCGCCTGCAGCAATGCCAGCCAGCCTTGCGGTTTCCATGGTTTCCCCTTTAGACTTCACCTTCACCTGCCTCTCTCTCTCCCACCCATCACCCTCTTCTTAAGAAGACAACCAGAGACTGCTGCTGGTCTTGGCCTTGTTCCAACACAGATGTGGATAGACGATAAGAAAATGACAGCCACTGAATCTCTGGGCAGATGTTAAGCAGTCATAAACATAAACTACGGAATCAGATAGATTGCGAAAGTACAAAGGCGCAGGGTGCACAGGCTGTAATTCGGTTAAAGTCAGATAGGAACAGGGAACGGTCCAATCCCATGATCCGATCATGCACAGCACCAACTCTGATGAATAGGCACATCTGCTGGGTTCGATCAGAGTGATATTCACTGATGATGATGAGGAGGAGGAGGATGGTGAGGATGATGATGATGATGATGATGATGAAGCACAGGTCTATGGGCAGTGAGATTCTCTGCTCTCTGGGGGTTAAGTGAGGACAGCACTGCAGTCGCTTAATAGAACTGTTGGCATTGTCAAGGTAACACTCTGGTTACACACTGTACACTTATGTGAAGGATAATTGCTCAACACACGCATACACAATACACACACCCACACACATACACAGCTGCTGTGAATGTAGGAAATGAGTGTGCGTGCAGGTCGAACAATCTGTTTTAATGGAATGTTTGGTTTGAGAGATGAAGGGGCTGGTGGCCTTCCTCCCGCTGGTGACGGAGATCCTTTGTGCGCTTGGAACAAAAGTGCCTCACCACCGTCGCCGCCGCAGCCGCCGCAGCCCCTGCCAAGGCCACTATATCTGGGAAAGCTCATCGACCGGTCTATGTGTGTGTGTGTGTGTGAGTGCGCATGTGTGTGTGTGTGTGTGTGTGTGCACCTCCATGTGATCCTCATGGAGCAATGGGAACATACCCAGAGCAGAATCCAAATCCCCTTTTTTCGCAGATAGGTACTGTGGTGCTTCATGACCCTCGTAGAGCAAGTTTAATGAAATGTTTTCTTTTGAAAACAGGACAGCTTTTTGAAGTTATTATAATGTCCTGAAATGACCCGTAATTTGACATAATTCTACCAATTACTGGAAAGAGATGGATATGTTTGTATAGAATACCTTCTTTTGTTTAAGTATTTCCATCTGAAGTATTTTGGTGTTGAGATTATGTCACAAGTGCTTTCTGTTGCTATGCAACTCATTTGAACTGAATGCAGATGAAAGTGAAGATTGATGTGGAATGACAGACAAACCTTAGGCTGCCTTATTATCTGTAACTGTCTCCTTTTGTGAAATGTCTATTGTCCAATCATATTACACAAAAGAGTAGGTGTTGTAAAGCCAGACATCTCATCACAGAGGATGTTACAAATCATCCTGACGGAAATATATTTGAGTTTTGCTTCTCGATTTCACATTGTGTATGTGTACGTGGGAAACAGCATGTTGACAACTAGATGGCTCAGCGAAAAACAAAAGGGAATTATATTAAATTGAAATGTGCCTGTGACATTTTGTGTACTAAAATGAAAAAAAGTAATCTCCTGAGCAGACCACTCATAAAAATGGATTTTGCCCCCATGTATGCCAGTAGCCTCTTGCCTCTTTGCTGAATGTAAATCCTTCAGCTGTCTGTCAGGGTATTGTGTGAGTTTTCTGAATGATTTCTGCAATCACCCAGGGCCTATTTGGGGAGAGGATGTCATGTGGAGTGTGCAAAAAAAAAGTGGTAAAAAAAAAAACATGGTTATACACACATTCCGAAGCTTTTTTTTTACTGGCTATGTTATATGACATTTTCACTAATGTCTAATAATGCACTTCAGTTATCAGTCATAACACGTAACAATCAAAGCATTTATGACTTGATAAGTAATTTATACTATTTGGATAGCATGTGCTTTTTTGAAGTCTTTAAACTTTGCATAAAAAACCTCAAATGAAAAAAGGTTCTAAGAGACTAACATGCATTGTAGAGAACAAAATCAGAGAAAAATCAATCCACTATTTTACGTTTGGTGACAGTAACTCAATTGCTTGTCTTTGTCATGACACCAGCGATGTGGGTAGATAAGAATATGTAATTACACAAGACAGTGCAGTCTTTCGGTGGAGGGGATGTGGAAACAGAGGGCCCACTCATATCAACTCCTATTAGGGAAAAACAACCATCTGATACTAAAGCTGCAGAGGCTCTCTCCATAACCCTGAGAAAGTACACTACCTGACAAAAAAGCAGTGTGTGCTTATTGTGTGTGTCAACTTTGTAATAAGAAGTTATATTAAGATCAATGGCAAAATACAGCCAGTCTAACAAATCCATCACTGTCATCACATCACTGTCTCTGTCCCTGTCCCTGTCTCTCTCTCTCTCTCTCTGTTTCTCTGTTTCTCTCCCTCACTCTCTCTTTCTCTCTCTCTCTCTCTCTCTCTCTCTCTCTCTCTCTCTCTCTCTCTCTTTCTCTCTTTCTCTCGCTCTCTCTTCCTTCTGCAGGTTTAGGGGAGCCAGCATAAGACTAGGAGGGATAATGAATAGGGCCTCCTCAGCATCGCTCCTAATCCCAGCTTTGGCTCCATGCACCCGACTTCTACTCGGACTCATCCTGCCTGCCTGGCCTCCAGCTTTATTTCCATCCATTTTTGCTGTTTACATAAGCCGGCACTTCCCTCCTCAATACACAACCACCTATTACTGAATTTGGGTCTCCCGTTTGTGGTACACCTTACTTTGTGGGTTTGGAGTGAGAGAAATGCATCATATGACATGGTGACTTGACATCCAGCGCTTCCCAGTTGATGCCCCGATGCCCATTCAGACATCATGAAGTAATGTTGTTAACAGAAGCCGTGGCCTCTTTCACGTCAGAGCCAGAGTTGGGGGAGAGGGTTGTGTTGAGTTGGCACGTCTTATTGATTTATTTCTCAGTGGAACGTTATTAACTATTTTGACCATGACCTAAATGTCATATTGATTTCTATTTATTTTGGATTAGTGTAGCCAGCTTGTGTGAAGAGCCTGCAGTAAAGAAATACAATAAAGGGCTCAGCACAATATTGCGTAAACTCCATGCAAAGCTACCTACCATTAAAGATGTTACACTACCAGTATACATGCGAAGATAGGCGGGCACCAGTGCAGTAGCCTACCATAGCTTGTTTGAGTAGATGATGGATTAATTCTTAAAATATATTTTCAGCCAATACATTAAAGTGGTTTGCTGACGTGCGTGTGGGTCATGGCTTTGTCCAGAGCAGCACTCTTGGTTAAAAGCAAACACGGGAGCGGGGTGACTCAGAATTATTTTTAATGTCAACATTTAGCCTACGACACGATGACAACATTTGCCTATTACAATACGATGGTGTTAGTAAATAGCTGCCTTGAAAGATAGGTGAAACACCATCCGGTAACAGGTCTGATCCCTGTTGCAATGAACATGATGGAAGAAATGTCCACATTTACAAGAAAACGTTCAAAAGAGGTGGTTTATACAACATAAAATGCAATTAAAGTCACAAATCAGTCAAATGTGGTCTCTAAGACCGTAATTGATGACAGACTTTTGCTTTTGGTTAGTTTATCCTTAAGACTGGTCCTCCAGCCGCGCTTTTCCAATGCGCCTCTCTGGGATGACACGCGGTGAAAAGAGGGGTATTCGGAGGCAGATTTGCTGACAGAAGACTGTTGCGCGCTGAAGATCGAAGATAATTTCTCGTTGTAGCTCTTTCTGAACCTTTTCGCAGACCTGTAGAGATTGCCCACGAAGCAGTAGCACAGTGGGTTCAGCGCTGAGTTGGTGAGCCCAAGCCATTGCGCAAAAGGTCTACCATGCAGTATCCACTCATGCTGGACGTGATCCAAAGGGTCCAGTTCGGTTGTTGTAGGGATGTTAAAATCTATCCAGATGTCCACGACGTAAAGAGGTAGCCAGGAGATGGTGAACAGCACCACTAGAGCGATGACCATTTTTGCAATTTTCTTGCGCGTTTTGGACCGATACGTAGATTGTGTTATGATGTTATTAGGTTGTTTAAATTTAGTTTCGGAACTCCATAACTTCCATGCAGTCATAAAACAAATGGCGAGGTTAAACAACACTGGAAAGCCGTATAACGCACAGAACAGTAAGAAGTTGTACCCTTGGCGCAGTTTGACTTTGGACCAGCTTTCGACGCAGACAGTTATTCGGTGAGCGCCATCCAGCAAGTCGAGCGTTTTGGTTTCGTTCATAAAGATCAAGGGCAAACACAACCCCGACGAAACGGCCCACACCACACATATCATGCAAATAATCTTTCGACCTGTAAAGAAAGACCTAGCGTGGAGAGGATTGTGGACGCTGTAGTAACGGTTCAGACTTATGACAGCGAGACTCAAAACGCTCGCAGCCACGGACACCGCTTGAACAAATGGCACAGCGCGGCACAGGAAATCTCCAAATACCCACGCGTTGTAAAGCTGATGTCCCAGGTTTACGGGCATGCAAACGCACACAACCATCATGTCACAAACTGCCAGGTTCACCAAAAGTCGCTTGGTCGCTGAAACTGCAGTAAGACGGTTCTTTCTCCTTGTCAGTACCAGTAGCGCCATAATGTTACCCGTTAGCCCGACCAAAAAGGATATAATATACATGATCACAAGAACTATTGTGCTTGGTTCGTGTCCAGAAAATAGAAAATCAATACCAAAAGGGAAAGGCTCCAGCAGACTGAGGTTGTAATCATGGAGGTGGACAAAGGCAGAGAAATTCGTTGAAAACAAATCTTCTAACTTTGAGTATACCTTGGAAATATTCATTTTTACGCAGCCTTCTCCTTATTCAAACAAGTCCACAAAGCGCTGAAAAATTATGCATTTCTTTACTATCGCCAGGCTTAATTCACTCACAGTTCAAATCCTGCAGAGTAAATCCAACTGAACTTCCTTTAAAATGTCGAAAGCGAATACATTTTGACATTCCATTCAACAGAGAATGCAGACGGAAACACCTGCGCATCGTGGATGGGAACAGCAGCAGACAGTTGAGTTCTTGTGTGCGCACTAACGCGTCCCATTGAGGAGATGCTGTTCCGCTTAACCAGAAGCGGCAGCAATTTGCCGCGTCCTCCTGCGCGCTCACTGGGGCGTCAAAGAGGTGGGCTTCAAAGACAACGCAACCGCAAGACACACAAAAAAATGCAACACAACATAAGCTTTATTCGGGCTTGGCATTGGACGTATATTGGATTTTTCGACTGTAGAGCTGAAGGACTGTCTGAGTTCGACACTTCAGACTACCTGTTGCCACCGGCACTGTCCTTGTACCTTGGGGTCTACGTGCACTGTGCACTGGCTGCTTCCTCTTCACAGCATATTCCCTACTCAGTTGGCGGCAGCATAGTTACTAGTTAAGGAAAATAATCAACAGCATATTTGAATTTTATTTCTGAAAACAAGTAGATACAAAGTTAGATACTACTGCTATTATTGGTATTGCTACAATTATTAATTAATTAAATAATAATAATAATGATAATAATAATAATGATAATAATAATAATAATAATAAAATTATTATTATTATTAGTAGTAGTAGTACTATTACTACTACTACTATTGTTATTATTATTATTATTTCTAAACAAATTGTGTATTTTGTAATAACGCTAAGTAGATTTTGAGTAGTAAAGTAGGAGAGATAGCTAAACTGAGAGAGAGAAAGAGAGAGAGAGAGAGAGAATGAGCAATACGGAGACTGTTAGGATGACAAAGATAGAGAACCTTGACTATCTACTTCAAATAAAGCAAAGAAAAAGGAGAAAGGGAGAAATGAAGCGAGAGAAAGAATAATGAGGAGTGAGACTAAAAAGGCACTCGGAGAACCTTGACTATCCACTTTATACACAATGAGAGAGAGAGAGAGCGAATGACTGAATGAACTGGAGAGAAAAAGACAGCTGGACAACTGTAGGTATCCACTTCAAACACAAAGAGAGGAAGAAAGAATAAGAGAGCGAGAGAGAAAGTGAGTGAAAGGTGAAGAAAAGCAGAAGTCCAACTGAGTTTAAATGTCCCCTGTCACCCCGTACTCCACCTTTCTGTCATATAGTATCACACACTCTATCAGGCACCCTAACCCCCCCCCCCCTTCTGACCCACATGCACACGCAAATCAAGTTTCCTGTCTGATTATAATAGTGTTTCAACGGGGCAAATCACCACGTCTGATTTTAATTAGCCTCCAAGAAATCAGCACTATGCAAACCCCCTTAAACGCACACACACATACATATGCGCGCACACGCACACACACACACACACACACACACACACACACACACACACACACAAACAAAAGTTATCTTGTGTCATGTTGATGGACACATTGGACATTGGTTAAGTGGTCTTTTGAAAGAGAAAGACACAGGAAGCATTAATCTTGGCTTTAATTGATTTGAGGATGCAATTAACTTCAACACAGTACAATATATTTGTGGCTATGCTTGAACACACCTCAGTCCTAAAGACTTAACGGTGTGATTGACATTTTAATTTGGCCACCCAAGGTGGCTGTTGATGAAAGATGATCCAAAAGCACACGCATCAATAATGTCAAATTGCCTACCGCTCAACAGTACATTACCTCAGACAGTCTCTGGCTTTAGTGCTGCTGTGTATTGCTATGGCAAATCTTAGGAGAGTTGTAGGCTATCTGTCTTCTCTCCAAGTTTTTTTTATGGATAATTGCAGTCTTTTTTTAGAGCGCTGTAAAATAACATGGTGGAGAAAAGGTAGTGGGCCCAATATTCACAGAATATTGAAAGTAAAACGGGCACTTTTTATTTATTGTAAATTGGTAGGGATAGAAATATCTGGTATTGGACTCCCCTATGAACTAGGATGAGCACTGATACTAAAGGCTCTAAGATTCTAGGTCCTTATGAAGATAGAGCAGGGTAATATCAAAGATAAGATGTCTCTTGGTACCTTACTATGGGAGCAAGCATGGACAGTTCCAGCAGAGAGTGCTGAGGGAGGAATCTAAGATCTTTGGTTCCAGTCTGCCTAAATGGGAATGTCACATGCCATCACATCTCCTTTGTCACTACCCGATGTGAGTTGAGTGCAGACGTAAGTCGCGTATGCACAGACTCATACGATTTATGGCATACGTGAGTCACGTAGTGACACTTACATCGGGTGGTTGTACTGTCATAGTGACTCATGAGCAACTCACATCTGCATTCAACTCACATCGGGTAGTGACATCCCTCCTTTAACACTCTCTGCTAAAGGTGCTTCCACACTACCCTAGCAATTCTAAAGTTGGCAGTTGATGACACCTGACAGGTGGCAGTCTTTAGAGTGTTCAGTATTCTATTTCCAACTGCCAGTTCCACACTGACAAATGTGATTTATTTTTTCAGCTAGCTATCATCCAGCAAGCACAAACAAAATACAGACTATTGGTGCACACTGACCCAAATGTTGGTGTTTGTTGGAGTTTGTTGACGTTTGTTGGGGTAGTGTGCAAGCACCGTGTATGACTAAGTGACCTCTTGTGTGTAACAGGTGATCACATGGATCATATATCACACAGGCACATATGGATTCTCACTCCACAAACATAAACTTTTTATATTCTTTTTAGCGTTTAAAAAGCAGTTCAGGTTTCCCATTTGTGACAGCAGTAACACTGAGCTTGTGTTCGATCCAAACAGACTCCCTGACAATCCCCACCATAAGCCCCCTGCATGTGAAAAGATCCAGAGAGAATCAGTCGCCAAGCAAACGAAGCCAAAAGATGACATGAAAAGCTAGCATGATCCCCCCTCCCTCCCTCCCTCCTTCTGAGAAATACTCTGTAGGTTTGCCTGTGTTCATCTAGACACAAGCAGACTGAAGCAGCTTTCCCTGGTTTTTGTACGTGTGACAGACTCTTAAAATTAGCTGTAAGTGCCTCCATTATCAACTGTGCTTCATCATGATCAACTGTGAAAGAATTCTGTCACCTCACGGCCAAAGAGGCAATGGGAGAAGCAGATGAATCATTTCCAAATTCAATCAACAGAATGTTTCAAATTGGCCTTGCTTCTTCCTGTTCCATTATGCAGGAAAAGAACTTCCCCTGACATCTTTAGTTGGCATTCACCTCTGTCTGATAAAGGACATGCATATAATTCAGCAATATTATTCAGGTTAACATTTACATGACTGACAATCAAGGAAACAAAATCTAACAAAACACGAATGAAAGGTCAGCTGATTAAACAAGTGAATAGATGAATCTATTAAATAAATTTACAATAATTTACAATAAATTAAAGAGATTTATTACATTTAACTTTCTGGAGGACCTGGGTCAAAATATCTGTTTTTGTGTAACTGCGGATGTGAATATAGAAATAATGTTTTATAATCAGCCACTAGATGGCAACATATTTAAATGTACCATTGAAGTTGAATGTCAGGGGAACATCCTCCTAAAATACTCAAGTTTAAAACTGCATTTTTGAAACATAATGAATGAATTTATTTGTTATTCCCAAATTAAAGACGGTGAAACAGAGAGAGAGTTTGACAGTAGGATCATAGTCACCATGACCCTCAAAGTCTTTTGTCTATCAAGTTTAATGTTAAAAAATGAATAAGGTGCTTATTACAGATTTTAAGGTTCTATCAGTCTGACAAGTGTGGTGTAATGAAGGCCATTGAGCCCCTAGCATCGGTGCCCATCTACTCTTGTGACTCTCGCTAACCCATCAGAACTCATGATAACTCCGCTTTTCCCTTTCAGCCAGACCTCTATGTCAATATAAAAACCCCTGTGTGGCCATAAATAGGCCATTTTCCCTCCACTCTGACCTCAGCGGTCCGCTCTGGCCTTATGTAAGAGTCTCATTCACACTCACGTCACCGAGTCTGTATCTGAAGGCTCAGCAGGACTCCAATAATTGCTGGCTCTTTTTTTGTGTTACCTGATTGAGTCTACCTCAGAGCCAATGTGCTGTTACAGCTGCCACTGGGTGTACAGTATGACGTGTGTTACCTTCTACAGCACAGAAATAACAAGCATATATGCTCGTATAGGGGTCCATCTCATTTCCTAATTTGTCCTTCCTATACTTACTCACTTCCATCCTATACTTCCTCCTCCCATGGAGGAGACAATAAAGGGATGAGACGTCTTTGATGGCACACAATGTTTGACGTCACGTGTGGGTTGTGTTTTTAAAGGTTCCCAGAGGGCATGACATCCTCCACTGTCACCACTGAACACCTACTTCACGAAATAAAAAATCAGCAATTACATGCACGCGTGCTTTCAGCTCATCATACCTTTTTCTTCTCTTCTCCATGTTCCTGCCTCTCCACTTCAGAGCAATTAGTCAAATGAAACATCCTTGATGAATGGAAGAATTAAACAATTGCTGAGAGTAAAGAGGACAGAGGATACGTATTGAAGCATCCTACTGTTGGTTTTAAGCCAGTGATTAACAAAACATCCATAGCCCATGTGCCCTGTTATTGTTCAATCTGACCATTCCTAATGTATGCATGTGGCCCAGCAATTTATGATATATAAATGTTGATAAATATATGTTTTATTATATGAATCAGTGTACTGTACATTGATGAGGTAAATTGTACAGGCCAGCTCCAGGAATGGATAGAGAACACAAATGCACACACAATTAGAAAACATGCACACACACAAAACAAACACACACAAAACATGCACACACACACACACACACACACACACACACACACACACACACACACACACTATCCTGACTACTATGTGATACCAGTAGAAGTTAGCCAAGGACGTAGCAATGTATAGAAAGCCACAGTGTCCTTTGTGCATCACTTACAGTGTCCTTGAATGCCATCCTCCTGCAGTTACACAACAGCAGTACAACTGTATTGGCAACAGAGAGATACAGGCAGACAAACAGAGAGAGAGAGAGAGAGTGAAAGACAGAGACGGAGACAGAGACAGAGACAGAGAGACAGAGACAGAGAGAGAGACAGAGAGAGCAGGGACATGGAGAGAGACAGAGAAAAACATAGAGTGTGTGTGTGAGAGAGAGAAAGACAGAGAGAAAGACAGAGAGAAAGATGGCAAATGGTTTAGATGTCTTTGTGACGAGATCTAAGTGTATGTCTTCCACTGGTTCAGGTCTAGCACCAATTCATCCTCGGATTTATCCTCCTTGTTGTAGCTTTGCTTGACCACTGGGTGTCAGTATCTGACTCAACACACTTTTAACCTGCGATAGGGATTCGTTTTGGGAGAATCGAGAATACTGGAGGGAAACATTTCTATAACTTTAAGGGACAAACACAGGAGAACTTTTAAATTAAACCTATATTTCACTTTTATTACAATACCTCTTTTTCAAATACCAGTTTAGTGTGTTTAAGTCAGATGAATGTAAAGCGCAGTAGGCTATAAGTAAAATGTATCATTATTATTAAAACTCTTTAGCTTTTCTCCCACTATGTTACAATGATAGGAGTCAGAATGTTTAAAGGTCTGTTAACCACCCACCCCCACCCCCACCCCCTACTGAGCATAGTTTAAAAAGTCTTGAAAAAAAAAAAAAGGATTGAGGGGTGGGAGGATTGTCCCCTCCAACACCATCTCTTTGGAAGAGCTACACTGAGTCACGGTCACTGTTCTTGAGTGTGACTAAAAATGAACACGATCACCTCAATTGTTAAGTGGAAAACAAAAAAAAACCTTCCGACATCGAGCACAATGAGGCTTTCTCTCTCTGCTATCATGAAAAAGGGCAGGCTATAAGCTCTCATTAATCCCACTCCCTCTCTTCTATTTAAAAAAGGTCTCTCAGGACGAAGTGACAGAGGGGAGGATTAAAGAGACTTGCATACAGATGACTTCGCTCAGAGACGGGGAAACTAGTGTCATTCTAGTCTGTAAAATGTAAGGAAAACTTAAAATAGAAAAAATGTTACACACATAAGGTACTTTTTATACAAAGACACATAGGATACTGTTTGTATAATGATTTTAATTTCACGTGTATGTTGTGTAAGGCTATGACAGAGGAAGAGAGAGAGAAAGAGGGAGAAAGAGACAGGAAGTAAAAAAAAAAAAAGGAAGAGAGAGGAGAACTGAAACATGCTCTAATATGACTACAGTCAGCGAAAGAGAGGCAGATAGATGATTAGTAACGATTAGCAGTGGTTTTCTATGTCCATATTTCTAAATTTGTACAGGTCATTGTGGGAATCTTTGGACTTATTGGGTGTTGCAGGTGCAGTTGTAATCATTATGTCACATGTGTGCAGGTCCATGTGTTACATGTTTTTAAAGTTAGGGCACAAGTCAGACTTTAGTCTGAGTGCTAGACTTCAGTACTACAAGACTGACACCCATTTATAGGCACATTCACACACGCACACACACACTTCACTACACATACATCTGTTTTACAACTTATTTGAACCTTCTTCAGAGCTGAAGAGGTATACGTCAGTACCTTAAGGTCCAAATATTGGTCATTTGGGGGTACATTATTCCTAATTGTACCTTAATATACAGATTTGTACCCTTACTGTCACATAATTTCTGAGAGTGCAGCAATAGTAAATAATGCATTTTGGTAGTGCTTTAATTTTTTACAGAAATGCATTATTTTCTTTTTCTTTTGATCCTCTACTATGTCTGTGTGCTTATGTTTCTGTATGTACGTGTATGAGTGTGAGAGAAGGGGTGCACGTGATTGTGTGTGTGCGCCAGGGATGGACATTGGCCCCAGCCACCAGCCAAATGCTGGTAAAATATGGAAGTGGCTGGTAGATTTTAGACACAAACTAATAATTTAGTGGCTGGTGAATTTTGGCATTTATTTGCCATTTATTAAAGCTGGTTAAAGTGTACATTTTAAGTTAATTTCCACCCCTGTTGTGCGCTCACATGAATGTGTGTGTGTGTGTGTGTGTGTGTGTGTGTGTGTGTGTGTGTGTGTGTGTGTGTGTGTGTTTGTTTGTGTGTGTGTGTGTGTTTGTGTGCTTTGGCATTGGTATGACCTAACAGAGTTTGAAGTGATTCTGGTACATCATCTGAATAACATGTCCAGTTCCAACGAGAACACAGGCACCTACGCTATTTGCTTTAAGTGCTGCCTAGCAGAGAGATGCTGCCATGATCGCTGGGAAATGCATCTAACAAACCAAAAAATCAGTAAAATGAAGCCAGAGAGAGCAAAGAATCACCTGTAATCTCTGAGTAGTTTGATGTATGAGAGAGAGAGAGAAAGTGATAGAGAGAGAGAGAGAGAGAGAGAGAGAGAGAGAGAGAGAGAGGTGCCTCTTTTACCATCTATACTTGCATTTCTCTTGACAGTACCTCTGCGTACCTGCACCTCTTGTCCTTGGGTTTACTTAGGGCTTCTTTTTGTTCCAGGTATGCCTGTTTCTGAAAGCATGTTTTGCACTACCAGCACAGTTCCTGGAAAAGCTTAATTGAATTCAAGTCACAACTGGTGTACCTACTGCTGCAACCAACCACATCTTCGTCATGTTCCTTGTCTTTCTGGGAAAACACATTCACGTCAACACAGGAATGCATTGAAAATCTGTTCAATGATAAGGCATCCCTCATGTTATTGTTCTTCAGTGCTGATGTGTACCGGCAGGCAGTTATACTATGTTTGTGGAAGTTTGTCTCTTCAACATTCTTCAACTCTTCTTCTTCAACATTCCCCCCCAACATGGTCTGCAGCATAATGAAATGTGCTTAGATGATGTCACAAAATGATCTCACTGAACCTTTTTGAGCTTTTTGAGCTGTGGGCTACTAAACTGTAACTTTATTACCAAGCAGTTTAGGTTTAAGTGAATAAGATTATTTTGCCTTGTCATTTAGGTACATGTAGATACAGGCAAACTCACATAATCATCCTTAAATTGTGGTTCATTAATTGCTGAGGGGTACCAAAATATGCAGTCTGTTTGTACCTCCATTACTGCCTGATCTTCCCCTTATGTTTTATTATTTTGTTGTATATTGACTAAAATACCCTTTTATGTTTTTAATCTCAGTTTAATCATGTCTTGATAATGTGCATGTTTACTCTTTAGTTTTTGAGCACCTCAAGTCTATGCTTGTCATGTGAAATATGCTGCCCAAATAAACTTTACTTGAATCCCAAACATGTTGTGCACAATATGCACAGACACACCACCTGGAATAAGGGGCCAGTCAAGTCACTACTGGCACCCCTACTGGCGCAACCAACAGCATATTTTCACAGTCCCCTCTTTTCCTCCCTCACCTTTATTAAAAACTCAGATTATAAAACAGGTTGTAGCAGGAAAACCAATGAAATGTTTCATTGATGATGATATGATGACAGCTCCGTTATCATCATATAATCTGCAAGTTATCATTTATGGTTACATGCATCTATGCTGGAAGGCAGTAATATTGACAAGTGATTTTATCTGATTAATTATGAATTTCAGATTTTCTTACCCTTAAATACACCCTCCCATTTTTTTCCTGGAAATCTGTTGTTGTTGTTGTGTGGTAAAAAAATATGAGTGTGGAATGACACCAACAAAGATGACTGATGACTTTACAACAAAAATGACTGATGTTAAATTCTTAAAACCTCTGACAGGTTGAGCAAATGTCCAAACATCTGGCAAAGGCATGTCATGTCTTGCGCAATCACATTGCACAGAACTGCAGCAGTTTTGAGGGCACACAGCTCCAGCACAGTTTAAAATGGCCTTGATAGCTTTTTTTAAAATGGGCACTTCATGCAGTATTATCCTCAGATGCAAACAAATAGTGACACAGAAGAGGACATGTTTTGCACCACCTTATATTTACATAGGCAAATACATACATACATACATACATACATACATACATACATACATACATACATACATACATACATACATACATGCATACTGTAAATATACACATACACTCGGTCACAAACCCGGGCAAGGTTGGGACTTGGAGCCCAAACACAGGAGAAAACTCAGTGTTTAAAACAAAATGATAGACATTCAAAAGTAAAAAACATATATTACATACATTAGTGCTGCAATGTGTGAGTTCACAAGAGGCCAGAGTTTCAGGGGGCTTTGTTGCCTGTGAGTCAGGCTGAGTTTGCCATTGAGCATAAAAGAGCAGTAAAGTGTTTTGGGTAATGCTTCCTTTTACAATCCACTATTTACTGGGTATTTACCTACTATATGACCACATGGTAAATCCTAGCATATTGTAGAGTACTTACTAGTAAAATGTAGGTAAATACTGAGAAAATAAATCTGAAATGACTCATACACAACACAGGCATACAAAAAGGGCCTTAATTCCTGTAGGTTCCAGATAGGACATATGAACGTATCTGTAGTTAGGATGGTGTAGTAGAGATATGTGGAAATGAGTGTATCATCCGAGCCACAAATATCTGCACTTTATGTACCAATCTAATTACAGATATATTGGTATGTGTTAGTATTTCAGGTGTACTTTGTTTTTTACCTATATATTTTTGGTAAGTACCCTACAACGTGTTTGAATATACCATGCCACTAGGTAAATACTTTCTAAAAAGCAAGCTGTAAAAGAAAGCATTATTATGTCTTGTGTGCTGTTTGCTGTAGTGTATTTTTCTATTCTGGTCTGTCTTGGGTTAGCCAGATTCTGGATGGCAATGACCGAAGGTAACCACTGTTCCTATCTGTCACTGTAAAATGTATACTTTTCTCTTTTTCCACATAAAAGCAGCTTACTTATAGTATTGTGTTTTAGCACCATGAAGACTCTTGTATATACTCTTCAAAAGTGATACATGGTGGTGACTGATGTTGTGCTCAAGGGATTGTAATTGAAAATTAGCTTCTGGCCAAATTTGAGTGTAATCAATGGCTGTTTGGTAACACTACATTTTACAGTCCCCTTTACAGTTAATCTACATCTAACATTATATACTTACATTGCACATACCTAATACCTAATCCTGTCCTAACCCTTACCCCAAGTCTAAGATATGTGTAAATACATAAGTTATTAGTTGTTACACACTTTGTGACACTGTAACAGGGACTGTAAAAAAGTGTAACCCTTTAGGCATATACATGTCAAATAAACAAAAAAATATAGTCAAAAAAGAATGAAAATCCCTTTGCATCTGCAGTGTGGTAATATGTTACATCATGCATTTACATATGATAGTGCACCTTGGGTCATTGATCATGGGCAAACTCCACTGTCATTTGTTTATCCTACAATGTCCATGAGTTAGCCATTCCTGACACGTCACCTAGAAGAATTCCACAGCGCTGCCATGTATGTCCCAGGAACCAATTCAATCAGTGTTGATTTACGTTGAACTCGCATGGCCTTCTGTAAACCAGTAACAGTCAACAGACAAAAATATATTCTCACGTTTTCACATTGCAAACAATTTTGTAACATTTAAACAGATGAAAATACAGATGAAAATATTTGCAACAAGGGCTTCATACAGATGGCATCAATCAAGCGAACAGGGAAGGATATCTGATAACATCGAGAGGGAGAAGAGAAGAGAAGAGAAGGGAACACTGGCCTGTCAAGTGCAATTAAAGTTCAGTATTATAGTTAAGTTAAGTATTATAATCTTGTACTTAGTGTATTCCACGAAGGCCCAGTATTGAATCACTAAATTATACATCTTGACACTCAATTACATTTGACTCATTAGCAGTCAGAATAACAGAGTACTTCTAGACAGATCCTTCATAATCATACCCATAATGCTTTGTTTGTCCTGGTGCCTATATATGCTGCAGCCTAAACTGTGACACAGAATGTTAATGTTGATAACGTTAGACTATGTGTTGATCTCCCTCAAATTGGATTCCAAGTGTGCAAACCCTTCTTCTTTGACTTTGTTAGACACGTTTGTCCCTGCACCAGTAACTAGGACTGGCACAAAGGTGTAACTAAACCAATCACTGCAGATAAAAGTGTAAAAGACTCTGTCTGAGTTGAGTAATGCTATCAGAGACCCAGCAGAAGACATCGGTAGAATTGAAAACCAATGAGGCCATCAAGTACGAGGAATGCAAGCAGAAGGACTGTGCTATATTGATTGTGTTGCTTTTGTGGTGAAAGCAAGTCTGTAAGGTTATTAGGTGTATAGATCTGCTACAGTGTTAGGGGATTAAGGGATGTACTGAGCTTCTTCTTCACAGTGAAACAAACATCATGTCAGATTATTTTCCACAGGTTGGGTTGCTGTTCTAAAAGTTATTTTAAAGTAACTCTTAACAACAAAGGAACTTTGAAGGCCTCTGTTCCTCAACAAAGAAACTTTGAAGGCTTCTGTTCCTCATGTCTGTAAGAAACCAAATAATTATTTTAGCAGTTGGGAGAAACTAGATATTCCGTACAAATACGTAATACATTTTTTATTGGGATTGCAGGTCATAAATCAAATTTCACTTTCTTCCATACCTTTGCCTTTTCATATGCACACCACAGTTTTCTTGCAAACAGCATCTTCAAGGTAGACGAGAGAGGCTGGTGAGACTATTTTTTGTCCTTGTAGAGTTTTCTTCTCTGTTTACTTCTCTGTCCATGTTGATGAAGTAAATATTTTCTTTGTTCATTCACCAGTAAAAATATACAACACTCAGGTTTATCAATTTTAGGTTTAGGTTTCGTTTATTTAACTATTATTTACATGGCACCTGCAGGTGCTCAAGTGAACAGCACCGGGTTCCGGTGCAAATGACTCATACACAACACAGGCATACAAAAAAGGGCCTTAATTCCTGTAGGTTCCAGATAGGTAAAAATAACAGTCCTTGATATGACATGAACACATATTACACAAAAGCAAAGGCATTACATGGTTACATATGGTCTGAAATAAACAATAAAAATAACACAAATACTATTTATATGAGAACACAACTTAACAGTCCTCAGTGCCCTTGACATTAACATCCTTCAGAAAAAACACCATTCAGGCAGTCTGGCTATAGGCTTGACAGGGGTTCTTTGTCCTCCATGACCTGTACTTTACCCACTCTCAGCCCCCCTAAAACATGGCTAGTGTGAGTGTGTGCGTGTGTGTGTGTGTGTGTGTGTGTGGGAGGGGGCGGGGGGTATTTTTAACAGGCCCCTGCAAGAATCTCAGCCATGGTTAGGGGGCCCTCTGTTACTGCAAGCCTTTGCATGCTTGTGCATCCATCTCCAGCACGAGAAGGAACCATAGAAGAACACAACTGTGCTATCCCAAAAAAGGGGTCCCAGAGTTCATATGGTCAGGTCGCTGTTTACCTCATGGTACCCCAGATTCTCAGGTTACAGTTGCATACTTTGCTTCACTACTTGTCTGTTTTTCTGTTTGACTACTTGACTGTGATGCTGTTGTTATGAAACTGGGCCTTAAGTGTTATTAGGCGTAACCATCAGCAATAATGTGTAGTGATTAAAAGATGTTTTAAGTGTCTTCTCAATATCAGAAACGCAACTAGCAAGCCTTTGTAAACCCAGGTTGTGTAGCTTTTTTATACCTAGGTTGTGTTGCTTTTTGCATAATTAAAAGCTTGCTGATATTTAAAATAGACTTAATGGATAACCTTTCTAGTAGCTATAGATTTTTACAAACACTCATCCAGGTCTGTCTTTCTCCACAGTAGAGTTCACTGGGTTCATATGGTTAGTTTGTTGGGTCTTCTGACAGCCTCTGTAGGGCACTCCAAAATCTCATGTTACAAAAGCTAATTTCCATTTACGAGTCAGACCCCTTCACCAGTAAGTACAGTGTTTATGTTCTATGGGTGACTACAAAAATCACCCTAGACTCCCCATTCATATTGTATATTGCTTAGTTTGTCTAAGTTGTGCTATCTATCTATCTATCTATCTATCTATCTATCTATCTATCTATCTATCTATCTATCTATCTATCTATCTATCTATCTATCTATCTATCTATCTATCTATCTATCTATCTATCTATCTATCCATCCATCCATCCATCCATCCATCCGTAACACTATGACGTTTTTTGTGTAACACTGGTGGACCATCTGTCTTAAAGGCACACAACCTTCCCAACATTTTCCAGAGCCTTACTGGCACTGCTAGAAGATAATTATTGGTGTTTGATGGCAATACAGTTGGCAATGTCATGCTATAAAGCTTTGCTTATATTTTGAGGTGGTTTCCTAGCCTCCACCCAAAATTTTGAACAATAAAACAGAGACCTTTGCTCTCGTTATTAACTGGAGTTTTCCTCCCTCAAATGTATTTAGTAAACCACCCTGTTACAGATATTCTGTATGTGTACGTCAGATCAAATACAAAAATGAATTATCTCTCCCAACACTCCTCAACTGAGTGGCAATTCAATATCAAAACAAGCAAATCTCCTTTTTAGGATAATTCTCTCTTTAATGAGAAATACACCAGCAAATCTCCTTTTTAGGATAATATATCTCTTAAGAGAAGCTTGTCTCGAAGTATCAGTTATGATGCTGTCTATGCCCTGGGTTTTTATAGTATACTACTTATGCAAGTCACCTCCTGATGTTGTGATGACCTAGTCCTGACCTCGTGCTTGCAAGCTATGTCCTGAACCAATGTTGACCTAGTACAAACCCTCCTGCGAAGCAAAGCACGTTTATTTGTCATCCATGCAAGCTTCCTCTGGACCTAATGTTGACCTAGTGCAACAGCACGTGCAAAGCAAGTTATTTGTAAACCCTAGCTCAATGGCTAGTTTTTGCGGGCTTCATGGCAGCAAGTTTCAACAGACCCACCCCCCAGTTACATACTGCTTAGGGATATATCCATGACCAGCCGCACTCTTCCTCTTGTCATAGTGATTAATTTTCTGCAACATGCGAGGATCTTATACTTTGTTTTTTGCATTACATGTCATTAGGCTCTTATCCAGAGCAACTTACAGTGACGTAGGTACAGGGACAGTGCCCCGGGAGCAATGTGGGGATAGATGTTCAAGATGGCGGCATGAATGGAGGCAGTGGCCCATGGAGTGTTTATGGAGTATATTTATATTTTTATTATTTATATTTATATTATTTGTCTTTTGTAATGCTTTTATTCTTCTGTTTTAATATATCTTTCTGTTTGTATAAAAGAGACAAAAACTGCATCCTGTTTATATTAGCAAGAAACATCAACCAATTTATTATCTTATCATGATATTAATGTAAAATTAATTACGATCCATTTTCCTGTCATAAATCTTACTTTTTTTCTGACTTTCTGCAGTCACGTAGTTCCGTATGCCAGTTACCTCATGCTCATAGCCACTGCACTCAACTAAAAGCTGTGCTCAAAAAATGTATTTGTATGTCAAAATATGTCTTCTTAATTCTGCCGAGGAACTACAATTTTAAGGTAACATATCTTTGCTAAAACCTGGTACAATGTATCTTTACACAAGGTTAATGTCTTATTGTACAAAAATCAATCAATCAAGTCAAAAAAGTCATAAGATTGCTAATGGGGCCAAATAAAGAATAGAGGGCCTTCTGACTATGTGTTTTTCCTCTCATCTGGTCTTGTTTGTTCTATTTGGATGAACATCCTGTCAAAGTCACCAGTCACCCCAATTGGGAGCCCAACAACAGTTCTCCCCTGCCCTCCCCTAGCTTGTCAGAATAAGAGTAGGCAGAAACGCTGCATTGACATTTATCCCTTGTCAGTTTTAGTTGGGTTTTTTTTAGAAGCTTTCGATAAAACATTCTCCTTTTTTAGTACACAGTTTATCTCGTATGTACCAGCATAGATAACTGATAACTTACTTTCTGTGTATGACCTGTTTGTCTTGGCAGTGGTGTAACTGTGCAATGTTTGTCATGGGAAGTTGTGAACTTGAGTGTAAATGTCCATCTAACCTACTAAATACACTATTGTTGCAAAATAAACTCTCACAGTTTGTGCGTGTGGTATAAAAATTCTGCCTAACATATTATTAAACATACTGTCAATGAACATTGGAGCAATGGATAAATGTCTAAAATAGCTAAAACCAGCAGCAACTACTGCATGTAGGTCAAAACCACTTCAAGCCTCTTTTGCTGAATCATGATGAAGGGCGATGTGCGATTGACTGCCAGGAACATTACTAGGTCAGATACAATGAACCTGCAGAATCCTCTGACCCACAAAATAACCCAAATGAAGACTGTTTTTACATTAGCAGTTCCAGTATTAACTTATTTTTCATTAAATGGTTTCAGTGGCGGTTCTATAGTGTTTTACGCCCCGGGTGAGACCACCTCTCAGCACACTCTCAACTGCCATTCCCTTTAGCTCAGCTTGTGTTTAGAAGAAATGTATACTTTTTCATTGCCAAATCCCCATGAAATACCTTTGAAGGTAACAGTCATCCCTATTCAGACAGACAAATATTAAGCCAGTTTCTATTCTATGTCCCTAACAAAGCCAGCCACCTCAGACTTCAGATCTGATTGTGCTGTGATCAGGTTAGATCTTCTGATTGGCTTTTTATGATTGTGTGACTATGAACTGTTACTTAATCAGGCCATGCATCACAACTCCCAAAGTCTAAGAACCTTTAACTATTACTGTGATTATATTACTGTGAATTAGTGAAAGTAAAGCAACAAGGGGTTTTGTTATCAGATAAATTAAAGACAAATCTAAAAGGTCAGAGTGAAAATGTTTAAAGTAGACCTTAAGTCTGTTGCTCAAATGTTTGGACTTCACTGTAGTAAGACTTTACAGGACACTGCTAAAAAGCTGAAGATTTCAATCTTTCAAAGTCATAAAACATGTTTAGCTTAGTTTTTTTGTATTCAAACGTCACACTTATTTTTTTTCCAGTATGCACATGCACATTCAGCACAGTTACTCTATTCCCTGATGAAGCAGTTGCATAACATTGTGGTTGTTTTTGCTGCGGTTGTTGTTGTGGGTTCTATTTTACAACAATCCTGAAGGATACTTGATTGAGTTTTATGAATTTCATTTCATTATGTTTGCTACTCAGTTTTGTCGTTGTTGATATTATTGTTTATATCTACTATTTTATAAGATGCTTTTAACAAAAAGCACTTTCTGCTGAGCACCTCAAGTATACATAAGTTCCACATGTGCTGTATCGATTTAGTGAGAGGGCTGGGTTTTTACAACCCAAAGGGAATTGTAATATGATCCAGGTTGTAAAACGACTCGAGGCAAGGATGAGGAGAGGCAAATTGTGTAAGCCTCTGTTTTTTTCCCCTCACAGTTGCATAAATGTAACTATAAATGGTTCCTAAAGCATCAAAGGGCATTCTGTCACTGTATACAGCTGGTTTGCACCTGAAGACACTAACACAGGGTATCACAGATACAAGTTTATTTCATTACATCCAGTGGAACAGTCTTGTTCCAGTTATGGAATGTAAGTCTTATGGTGTTTTGAAAAAGGGTGGTTGAGGGGCCAAAGTAACCAGTTGCTGTGGCCACTACAAAGCAAGTAACGGCATGATCTCTGAGGCTCCCTGTACCGACATCAGTCTGTTGTAATGATATATGTGTTTAAGCTTGCTCTACAGTATTCCAGATGTGTGCAAAGCAGAGGGAGCCTTTTTCTTAAAGTCACAGCCAAAAATGCGGAAGGTAGAAAAAAAATGCATCCATCATCCACACACTCCACACAAACAGTCAGAGGTACACACACGTGCACAAACACACACACACACACACACACACACACACACACACACACACACACACACACATAAACACACACTTTCTCTCACACACACACATACACACACACACATACAGACAAAGAGAGAGAGAGAGAGAGAGAGAGAGAGAGAGAGAGAGAGAGAGAGAGACACCCACACACACACATACAAACACACTTTTTTCTCTTTTTTTCAGTCACAGGGGTCAAATTTGCAGAACACTCTGGGACATAGGCACCCCCAAATGTTATGTAAAAATCTCCCTAACCAATCAAATGGCTGCAAGGAGGAGACCTGGGTGAGCTTGCGAAACACCAAGCAGGGGCTGGGCCATATAAAGGCCCAATCTTGGGCCCCCCCGAGCATCACTACCTCTGGCTGTCCTCTTCACCGTGTTTAAGGTAGACTGCACACGTGCTGACTTTCTCCTATTAGATACTAGATATTAGATACTACTTTTTCAATTAAGAAAGGCTGGAATATTGTAACATGCTTTTTTTCCTGTGTGTATGTGTGCATGTGTGCATGTGTGTGTGTATGTGCGTGTGTGCGTGTGTGTGTGTGTGTGTGTGTGCATTCTTGTCTGTGCACAACTTGGAGGATAATGTTTTTTTTTTTTTACATTTTAACGTTACTGTGTGATGATGGTTCATGACAGCTCGTTCTCCCCGATGTGTTTTTATCCAGACTGAGTAGCGGGACAACATGCTGTTCATCTTCGCCTCCCTCTGCCTTCTGGCCACGTGCTGGGCTCAGGACTGCCAGGTGGCCAACATCCCCGTCATGCAGAACTTTGACAAATTTCGGGTAAGAACCGAAGCCAACCACAACCCATCTGCTTTTGTTTGTCATGCCACTGAAGCAAGTCAGTCACATTTGCTGCATTTTCTTTTCAATTTTTTTTTTGTTATTATTGTTATTCTATCCATGTTGCACAATAAAATGTCCATACAGCCTAAATTAAAGTTTGCCTTCTGGCTGTTTTTTTTTTTTTTTTTGCAGTATGCAGGAGTGTGGTACGCAGTTGCCAAGAAAGACCCAGTGGGACTTTTCCTGCTGGACAACGTGGTCGCTGAGATGAAAGTGGCTGAGGACGGGCAAATGACTGCTGCAGCCTATGGCAGAGTCATCATCTTGAAGTAAGAGCCGTTTTAACATTCTCTGACCTGTTGAGGAGTGCCATCAAAAATATGTTACTACAATGTTTCACAAACTTTGCAGTTTTCATTATGATATAACAGCTACCCCTTGGGGGACTATTTTGTTTTTACACAAACAAAACTACAGAATGGTCATAAGATGTTATAAGGACAGGCGAAAATAATTCACTCACTCACAACACCTCTGTGAGCACAGTCAATCTCAATACACCTTTAGTGATCACTCTGACATGTTTTCTTTTTTCTTTCTTTGTTTTTGTCCTCCTCTTGAAGCAACTGGGAGTTGTGCGCCAACATGTTTGCCACCTTTGAGGACACCCCTGACCCTGCTAAGTTCAAGATGAAGTACTGGGGAGCTGCCTCTTACCTGCAGTCCGGCTGTGAGTATAACACGCTGTTATCACACGCAACACTTTAGAAAGAGAACATGATACATTGTAAATAATAAATAAAATGATAAATAGATAAATAAATGTATAATTTGTATTAAAAGTACATATATTAACATATAACATGGAAGGCAGTTGAAGAAGCTTGACATTATATGAGGAAATGTTTGTGTGTGAATGAATTTTGTATTAATATTCTCTTTTTGCCCTTGCCTGTGTCTAGATGATGACCACTGGGTGATTGACACCGACTACGACAACTATGCCGTGCAGTACTCCTGCAGAGAGCTTGACATTGATGGCACCTGCCTGGACGGCTACTCCTTCATCTTCTCCCGTCACCCCGAAGGACTGAGGCCCGAGGACCAGAAAATCGTCACCCAGAAAAAACAGGACATCTGCTTCCTCGGCAAATACAGACGTGTCGCACACACAGGTGAGACAGGGACACACACACACGCACACACACACACACACACACACATACACACACACACACACATACATACACACATACACGTGCACACACACACACACATGAGCCCAAACACGTACATACACACCCACACATAAATACACACACACACACACACACACACACACACACACGCACACACACACACAGTAGTAAGGACCCATCCACAATTAGACAAACACTCACACAACCAGGAACAAATTATATATATATACATACACCCTTCGACTTTTCTACAAATGATTTCAAACTTTAAGCCATTTTCAACAGAGACGAAAAGAATTTGCTTTTGCAGACTTTAAGTTATGCAACACTTTATGCAGCTTCTAAGCATGTTTTTCACTCTTCTTCTCCCTCCCCTTTAGGTTACTGCCAGGCTTAATAAATCAACACACATGACGAAAAAGGGACAACTGTGCGCTTTAGCTGTGGGCACCGAAACATGTTGACACAGCTTCTCTCTCTCTCTCTCTCTCTCTTTTTCTCTTTCGCTCTCTAGCTCTCTCTTTCTCTCGTGCACGCACACTCTGTCTGCCTGAATTTCAGGAGGCTGAGGTATAGGAAATTTTGAGCAAGGAACTATGCACCCCTTGGCCATGACTGTGTCAAAATATTATGTGGGTACACAGTTGCTTGGCTCAAAATGTCTTGGCTCAAGATTCATAATCATTATTTTGCAATTACAGATAGTCGTCTTGCCTACCGAACTGGAGTATTTTTCAATATTTAAGTTATAATGCCTGTGGCAATTTTGGGTAAAAGGGGATAACCTGAAGGTGTTTTCACTTAATCTACACAAAGGTGGCAGTGTTTCATGACTTTAAATAAGGGACTGTACATACATGAGAAAAAATAAACATTTCTCTCTGATAAAAAAAAACAGCTACTACTTTAACATTCTGACTAAGCCTGAATAAAACTCAGGTTAGCTGAAATATACAAGGTTGAATGTATTGTGATGATGTTAATGTGTGATTTTTTTCTAAATAAAATGTTCGTGTAAAATCAATTTCACTCTTCAGGACTGGTTTATTTGCACTCAGATTTGCTTAAAGGCAGTCAAGAGACAATGATGAAACTGACCCTTGTGATGTCACCTGATGTCGCTTTTGATCAGCAAATACTGACTTTGACCTTTACTGTTCAGTTGCCCGTTTTTGTCATTTATAATGATTTAACAGTACCTGAACAGTGTAGTCAAATAAAAGCTACACAAAAAGATGTAAGATACCATTCTAGGTCAAACTTTCACTCTCATGGCAACTTATCACTACTGGGACAATGAATATCAAAATAGTCGTACACACAGTGGCCCATGGGTTATATTTTAAAAGCAATTCTTAAATAAACATTGAGGACTATTGGCATTGAGGACTATAGGCTTCACGTGTCTTCTTTTTTAACATGTCGATAGGTGGCTTTTCACTCTCAAGATCAGTCTATGTGTGATGTGATTACATGACCTTTACCCTTCCTAGCATGTTCAAACATGTGATCTCCTGACCCTCCAGCTTTCCTTGATTATGAGGTTGTCACCATCTTCTTCGCTTGCTTTTTTCTATCAACCAGATCTATTGATTAGCACCATTTTCCCAACACTGTCTTTGCCTCTCTCTTTCCCTTATTCTTGCTCTCTCTCACTCTCACTAAGAACACATATGAACTCCTAAAACTGTTGCAGATGTTTGGCAGCTATGGTAATCACACAGTGGATAAACAATTTTCTAAAGCAGAACATGATTACTACAACCCATGAGACTTTACCCTTCCCAATGACTTGCCTTCCTTGTGTGGCTGTAAGGGAGTTGGATAAGAAATGTTTGCCTGTTGCTTAAGTTCCTGTGCTCTGTCCAAAAAAATCCCTTTAAGCAGGCCCACACTTTGCTTGCCATAAAACATTTGCTCTTGGTTCCACGTAAGGCGAATGTTACACAAGCAAGAGAGAAAAACACACTCACTGGTAGGCCTCCATTTTTACACCACGATACGCCCTCAACATTGAAGACAGGCTTTCAGGGGAGAGGTAATCCTGAAAAGATTTTTTATAAAGGTTGTCTTGCTTTTCAACTTCAATTTGATGCAACACTTTTGAATACTGCAGACCACAAAAAAAATCCGTCTTTCTTCTTTAGTGGCATACCTTACAAAGGTTTTCTTTACAGTTGCCTGTGGGACTACTTTGAGTAAAACTATCTGTGAATGTGGAATGTCAACTGATAAGTGTTTACACACGCTTAATGAACTGAAGAAGCGTTTTGTCTGTAACTTGCATGCTACCTAGCTAATAGTTAAGAGATTTGCCACACAAACTAACATCCCATAATGCACACATAAACTGTTAATGATGCATTTTAGCACTGTGTAAACACTACCCGGTATCTATTCTTCACAAATAAGTGTCACAAGACACTAGCCAACAAAGAGAAAGCTGAAACCCCAATGACAACTGGCAATGCTACAATGCATCCACAGACATTTTCAATGCACAGTAACATGTTGCGCGCCCAAAAAGAGGCTGAAATGGACAATGGCAGAGATTTGTAACCATGAAAGCTAGTTATGATGTAACTCTTGCCTGAGAAATCACATAAGCCCTTAAACTTGGAATAGATTTATTACATACATTTAACAAAAAAAAAAACATTACAGAATCCAGAGCCTTAACCTCTTATAAAGAAGCGACTAAGAAGTTAGAAAAGAAGAACAACTGTCTTTTTTATCACAAAGAACCGTAAATCAAAGCCTTGAGTCATACAGGAGTGACACAAAAGAGATGTGAGTGCACAATAATAGAACAAGTCAGCTTGTCACTACACACTGAGTGCTTTCAGAGTATGGTGCCACTTAAGAAGATCCCTCTGGCATCCTTTGTCTGTGTGTATGTGTGTGTGTGTGTGTGTGTGTGTGTGTGTGTGTGTGTGTGTGTGCGTGTATGTGGGTGCGTGCCTGTGTGTGTGTGTGTGTGTGTGTACAGCAATCTACCTGTCTATCAGTCCATCACATACATCAAAAATAAAAAAGTGTCTTTTATCATATAACAATGAACCGACAGTTCCTCCACAGGGAAAAAAGTTTAATTTCAAGAGTAGCCTTCACTAGCCTTCCCCATCATCAAATTACTCATCAGATAGACCAACATCAGACTGATCTACCTTATCTTCTGTCACTCTGAAATTCAGTACAGTCCATCTGCCTTGTCAAGAAGATGGCCCCTACTGCAAAATGGAATCATAAATGTACACTTTGTGGCAAAGGACACTGGACATATAAACAAAAGGTTAGGAAGCTAAGTACTTCTGAGTTACTTTACCGACCTCTAATATAGGAAAAGCAAGACAATTGTATTTATAGTGCATTTCATACACAAAGGCTATTCAATGTGCTTAACAAAAAAAAAACAATATGTAAAAGCATAAAAGATAAAATACGTGTAAATACTTAAATTATAAAAGTAAAAAAAGTATAAAGTAAATAAAAGGCATATTTAATCAAAAGGAAAGAAAAGGCATAGTAATTAATGGTAAATCATTAGCATAAAGCATCTGAAAACAGTTTGGTGTTAAGTCTGAATGTGAAATAGTAGGAGCATTTTTGATGTCTTCTGAAAGTTGTTTCCAATGCTAAACTGCATAGCAGCTGAAAGCTACTTCACCACATTTAGTTCTGACAACAGGTTTTACCAACAGATTTTTCTACTGTGATCTTAGAGACCTACTTGGTGCATATAGCCAAAACATATCTGCTAGGTAATTGGGTCTCATTCCTTTGAGTGTTTTAAACACAAGAAGCAATGCCTTAAAGTCGATTCTATAACTTACTGGAAGCTAGTGCAGGGACCTTAAGATTGGAGTAATGTGGTGAGTTCTTTTTGTTCTTGTGAAAACCCTTGCTGCTGCATTTTGAATCAGTTAAAGCTGCTTGATAGTCTTTTTAGGAAGGCCTGTGAAAAGGCCACTGGAGGAATCAACCCTACTGGAAATAAAGGCATGTACAAATTTCTCTAGATCTTGTTTTGACATAAGAGCTCTACATTTGCTATGTTTTTAGGTGATGAAATGTGGATTTAGTGATTGCTTTCATGACTGTTGAAGGTTGGTTCGCTGTCAATAAAGACACCAAGGTCTTTAACAGTATCTTTTGCTTTACAGCAGAAATTTGGTGTAAGATGAACTTTGCGTATATTACAGTTTTTCTCAGTTGCTTTGGTGCTTTTCTCAGATCAGAAAGTAAATTCTCATAACTATTAGTTCAACCTCCACAACATTTAGTCATTTGTGCACCTCATAATAGCAATTTCTCCTTCCTCTGAACAAATTGCCAATGCTTTTGGACATGTGTCAGTTGCTTTTATACAATACAATGTTGTTTTTTAACATTTTCATTTGCTTATGTCATGTCAGTCAAAATGAACTATACTTGTGGATGCTGAATAGTCATTCCCAATAAAACTAATAGTCTTAGTTTTATTGCTTGAGTCATTACATACAAAATTGTTGAACTAGTTATCAAATTCTGTCAAGCAAATTTTATACCTTTCTTTATTTATTTTTTTTGCTGGAAATGTCTCCTAAATTGAACAGTTGCTCTCAGGTGAACTTACGCTTTTACTCACAAGGAGGTGTGTGAAGTATTACAGTTTTTCTCAGTTGCGTTGGTGCTTTTCTCAGATCAGAATGTAAATTCTCATAACTATTAGTTCAGCCGTCACCAGTATGTACAGGTAAAACATGTCTTGTATGTATACTCTAATGTTCAGCACTGTAAATGGTCTGCTTTGCTGCAGCAGAGTCATGCAGACGGTGGATTTACCACTCCAGGAGACACTTTTCTCGCTGCATTGCAAGGGATGATATCCGTTGTGATGTAGATGAAAATATATGGCTAGACAGACAGGAACGTCTGCATGTGCCAGAATGATTTACCTATTTTCAGTTACAATATGTACTGTTACGTATGTTGTTCACATTTGTGCACAGCTCTACCAAAAGGGTGTTTCTTATGTTTGTTCTAAATACAGTTTTTCTCAGTCGCTTTGGTACTTTTCTCACAACACTATTAACATTTGCGCAGCATTTAGTGCATTTCTCAAAACAGTTAGTGCAAACTGCAAAACCTAGTGGATAACCTGCAAAAGCAAGTCACTTGCTCAAAATGGATAGTCAATTCCTCAAAAGCAAGTATTCATGTCAATGAAACTGCCAGTGTCATCAAAATGAGAAGTCTTGACATCATGTTTATGAACAAGATAGTCAAATGGCTTTGTCATGTTTTCATTATGACAATTACTTCTCTTAGTGTTTTCCAATGCAGGAAAAAAAGGTTAGAACTCATTGACACTACCTGAAAATGCTCAAGACAGCATTATACACTACCTGTACAGCCATTTTACGTAAAACTACAGTAAACAGTACACGTTGCTGTAAGTAGGGGAGTGAGTACAAGACACTGAATACGTACATTTCCTATTTTTACTGTATATGCTCTTTGCAATTCTACAGCATTGTGCAAAAGAAAAATACAATACAGTCACTTATTTAGAACAAACATAAGAAACACCCTTTTGGTAGAGCTGTGCACAAATGTGAACAACATACGTAACAGTACATATTGTAACTGAAAATAGGTAAATCATTCTGGCACATGCAGACGTTCCTGTCTGTCTAGCCATATATTTTCATCTACATCACAACGGATATCATCCCTTGCAATGCAGCGAGAAAAGTGTCTCCTGGAGTGGTAAATCCACCGTCTGCATGACTCTGCTGCAGCAAAGCAGACCATTTACAGTGCTGAACATTAGAGTATACATACAAGACATGTTTTACCTGTACATACTGGTGACGGCTGAACTAATAGTTATGAGAATTTACATTCTGATCTGAGAAAAGCACCAACGCAACTGAGAAAAACTGTAATACTTCACACACCTCCTTGTGAGTAAACGCTTAAGTTCACCTGAGAGCAACTGTTCAATTTAGGAGACATTTCCAGCAAAAAAAATAAATAAAGAAAGGTATAAAATTTGCTTGACAGAATTTGATAACTAGTTCAACAATTTTGTATGTAATGACTCAAGCAATAAAACTAAGACTATTAGTTTTATTGGGAATGACTATTCAGCATCCACAAGTATAGTTCATTTTGACTGACATGACATAAGCAAATGAAAATGTTAAAAAACAACATTGTATTGTATAAAAGCAACTGACACATGTCCAAAAGCATTGGCAATTTGTTCAGAGGAAGGAGAAATTGCTATTATGAGGTGCACAAATGACTAAATGTTGTGGAGGTTGAACTAATAGTTATGAGAATTTACTTTCTGATCTGAAAAAAGCACCAAAGCAACTGAGAAAAACTGTAAGTGACTGTATTGTATTTTTCTTTTGCACAATGCTGTAGAATTGCAAAGAGCATATACAGTAAAAATAGGAAATGTACGTATTCAGTGTCTTGTACTCACTCTCCTACTTACAGCAACGTGTACTCTTTACTCTAGTTTTACATAAAATGGCTGTACAGGTCGTGTATAGTGCTGTCTTGAGCATTTTCAGGTAGTGTCAATGAGTTCTAACCTTTTTTTCCTGCATTGGAAAACACTAAGAGAAGTAATTGTCATAATGAAAACATGACAAAGCCATTTGACTATCTTGTTCATAAACATGATGTCAAGACTTCTCATTTTGATGACACTGGCAGTTTCATTGACATGAATACTTGCTTTTGAGGAATTGACTATCCATTTTGAGCAAGTGACTTGCTTTTGCAGGTTATCCACTAGGTTTTGCAGTTTGCACTAACTGTTTTAAGAAATGCACTAAATGCTGCGCAAATGTTAATAGTGTTGTGAGAAAAGTACCAAAGCGACTGAGAAAAACTGTAAAACATGGTAACGAATTGGTATGTTTGCTGAGAAGCAGAACCACTGGCCAGTTGAATTCTGAACTAGGGCACAGTTCCCCATGGCAACAAAAACACTCCTTTGTAATATACAGCCTTCAGCACATAACCTCATACACATACTGCATACTGAGTTCCTGTTTTTGATAAATAAAAACATAAAATATAAATGTGGACTTTTTGGCCTGGGCTGCATTTTTATACAGCACTCAGCAGAATGCTCATTGGGAGCAGTGTGGGTTTAATGTCTGTTCCAGGGCACTTTGACCTAGCCAGAGGGAGGTAGAATTGAGAATCAGCGACCCTTCAACTGCTGGGCTCTACCCTGGTGGCCTACACCACCTGAGCCACCACTGTACTCACCAACATCATCTTCGTGCCCATACAAGGAACTGTTGAGTTTACAAACAAGAAAATTAATCGGTGGCCTTTTCTTTTTGTTTCCTTCCTTGCATGTAGTATCATTATTTTAGTATTTCAGTGTGTGACTGTATGCATGGTGCCATACAGGGGAGTCCCTTAGCTGGCCATACTATGGGATTGACGTAGAGGGAGATCAGCCATGTAATCTTGCTCTATAGATATCGTAAGTGGGGCAGTAAAGAACAGAGCACTCAGTGAATGATGCCTGTAAAGGCGACTGCGTGGGAAGGCCACAATCAATGAAATGGGCCGATTCAGAGGCTATTACATCAGCTCAGCTGGCTGTGAAAATGAAGTAGATCACTGACGGTAAGGGACTCTGTGCGTCTCAGACCTTTTCAGGAGATTCTTCATCATCAGCTTGGCTTGTTCGCTCACTTCAAACTCAATCAAGTTCAAGTGGCACTCCCCCTGGCTATGCTCTGACAGCATGTATGAGACTGATTGAATTAGGTGAGGTATTCATTCCACCAAGAAATTGCTAAGAGTGGGGAGCGGGGGGGGAGAGAGATAGAGAGAAATTAAACTGACTCTCTTGTTAGCTGTAAAAGAGAACCAAACTGCCCTGTTCTGTGCCACAGGAAATTATTTTTAATGGGTGGGTCATCTGCACTTGTAAATAAAGACAAAATTACTTTTTAGGCAAGATAAAGGTTGAACTTTGACATCCAACACCCAACATCTAAGTTTGGCCCTTGTGATTACAAAAATAAAAATCTAAAACGAAGCTCATTTCATATTAAAAAAAGACAACAGAACACATATAATACATAACCCATGTCCTGCTGTCAACTAGCTTGGAGACTAAAAACAAAAACAAAACTCAAGAAAAGCTAAGAGAGACATGGAGTCGAGAAGGTCTCATACTTAAACAGCATGGAAATTAAGCTTAGCATTAGCTTTCTGCATCGTTAATCTTTTTGGCTCCTGTCATGTACATATCTACAAAAACTGTTACATAAATAGACAAGAAAAGTATTTTTTTGATGTAACTCATTTAAACTAATTTTTATTTTTAAAAAAACTTTTACTTTTTACCTTGCGATTTGTATGTAATTTTATTCTTGTCTGTACGGGAGTAGGTGACAGTGACAATTATAAAACGATCTATTTGTCCATCCATTTGTCTGTCTGTCTATCTATCTGTCTATTTATCTATCTATATTCTCACAAGAGAAACAAAACAATACTAAGCTAGGTATCAAATAGCTTCCTCACAAACTTCAACTGCCTAAACAAAACCTGATTCTTTAATCTCTTGGAACTGTATTGAAAAATACTTGTTTTGTCATGTTTGATTTTATCACAAACTACAATATACCTTTTATGGATGTTGTTAGTGATCAGGTCAGGCACAAATTTGGTCACTTCTTTGTGCTGACCTTTGGTTCCAAAATCTGTAGCTAGATATCCCACATCCTCCACACACACACACACACACACACACACACACACACACACACACACACACACACACACACACACACACACACACACACACACACACACACACACACACAGACCCCAAAGAATCTTCTCTGACTGTAGTCAGATGGAGCTTTTGGTTTGTGATTTACTGTGGTGTCTATTCACAGTTTGTGCAGTATAGGGGAGCAGAGCCAGGAGGAATGCACCAGTCCAGCAGTGGTGTTATTTCACTCCAACCACCATGGCTGTTTTGGGGAAGGGGTGGGGTGGGGGGTTCAGGGTCAAATGCTGCCAGGGAAGTGAAAGGGGTCCCTCTTTAAGGGGTGGATATTTGAACATTCCTTCCTGCACTCTGCTGGATTCACACAGGCTGTTAGCCTGTTCCTCCCTCCAGAGACAGAGTTATGGCAACAAGTATTGCGGGTGGAAACAGAGAGGTGCCATGGGAAAGGAGATGTGGAAATACGTCTTAGCCATTAAAGGGAACATAGAAATGGAACAAACAGTACAATAGGTCTTATCCACATGGTGGTGTAAATATGTCAACAACATGTTATAAAATGAGTGGTTATTAAAGTTCAAATATGTCAAATATGTTCTTTCACCCTATTACAAATGAGAGAAGTTAGGAAGCAAGAAAAAAATCGTACACTGTAAATAAAGCCTCTAATATAGCCTAACCTATTATATGGTATGAATAAGCCACCAAATGTATGGTGCTACCAGTTTCATAACGCTATACTCTGAACAAAGCCTAAAATGCAGCGCCCTCTAGTGATTAAAAATGGTAACCCCAAGTAGACTAGGCCTACATACAAAGCAAAGACTTGGATAAAAACATTTTCCAGATGTCATTTCCAGAGGACCATAAGTTCAAGTAGTTAACTTGTTTAATAAAATACATTAGGCTACAGTCACAATTATTTTAACAGCCACGAGTATCACTGATGTTTCTCTCTGGCCTAAGGTGAAATTGTCAACAGTTTTAAAGGATATGCAGACTGTGTCCTGTTATAACTTTAAGTTTAAAAACTAAAACAAAATAGCAATGCACTGACATGAATATGGTTAAAACACCCATAGACAGTAAAAGAAAACACCTAACACCAGTTTTCTTAATATTGACGTCACGTACTGGGGTTATGAATAGGATTGTCAAAATAAAAGTTAACTGTTAAAACTATGCAATATAATTACGTTTATAACATCGAATTATTTATACGCCCGCTCAGATTTTTTAAAAATTTGTGTTAAACAAATAAATATTGTGCATGAAATTTTACTGGCAACTTTGATGAACTCTAAAAACTTTTATTATGACTGCAGATAAACGACGTTCACGTTGTCACCACACAACAGTTGTTGGCGGTAAGGAGGGCAGGCCAGCTAACAACAAATGCAATCGGTGCCGCATTAAGGTTAGTGTTTCGTTGTTATTTCTCTCATTTTAATGTGTACTATAGAGGGAACATTACGTTAGTGAAATGAATTGTTGCGGTTAATTTTGTTACTTCACCAAGCTGTTGTTGATCAATTTGTGCGTGTGTACGGCTAACGTCAACATTAGCCAAATGTACCAGTCGGTTATGGCAGATATGTAATTTGTGGGCAGATAGATGGAAAGATCTGATATGTTAGACATCAGGATGTTAGCGTGTGTTTTGGGGTATGAGCCTTGTGTGTGTGCAAAATTTGAGTGCATTATTAAGCTTATGGGAGCGGTGTATTTCTTTCATTGTTATTCAATGGTGGATTCAGCTAACTCACAGCTAAGTACAGTGAAGTATACGTTGGTAAATGATGTAATGTCACTTGCAGGTCCTGAACAGTCATGAGTGAGTTTAGAATACACCATGACGTGAACGAACTGCTCAGTCTCCTGCATGTTCGAGGAGGGGATGGAGCCGAGGTCTACATCGATTTACTGCAGAAGAACAGGACGCCGTATGTCACTACCACTGTGTCAGCACACAGTGCCAAGGTACTAAACAGCCAAGATGTTATTGTGTGCATTTTGTCTATTAAGTCATACCTCCCTGTATGTCAGCTTTTGATAGACATGCTCGTCTGTTACAGGTTAAGATAGCGGAGTATTCCAAAACACCTGAGGATTTTCTGAAGAAATATGAAGAGCTCAAATCAAAGAATGTGCGGAACCTTGATCCACTTGTTTACCTTCTGTCAAAGCTCACCGAAGACAAGGAGGTAGCCCACCGTTGTTACCTTTTTAATCACTTAATTGCACATTTTGTTTACTGTTAATCGCACATGTTGTTTACAGTAAATTGCACCTGTGTAAATAAAAAAAAGTGGCTGATTGTATTTACGGACACATCTCTTGCAGACTTTGCAGTATTTGCAGCAAAATGCCAAGGAGCGGACTGAGATGTCTGCGAATGCATCGGCTGCAACCAGCTCGACCTTTACTCTCCCACCGACCAGCACAAAGATGTCTATGCAGGAGTTGGACGAACTGCGCAAAAAGCTGGGAAATGTCACCGCTAGCTCTAATGTACCACAGGTACTGGGCACAACTAGTGTTATGGTGGCCATTGTTATTTTATAAGATACGAGTACAAAGACATCAAATGTATTTTAGCCAAGCTGTATTGTCTCCCAAAGGAGAAATTTGTCTTGGACACATAAGAAAACTTGGCATCACACAAACACATATTGCACACAGATGATATTACACAGATAAGAGAATGATCTAAAATAGGACACAGAACATAATGGAACCAGGAGCTACACAACTTGCTGTTTTTTAAATGAAAATCACAATCTGAATGAATTGCAAAGGTTGGAGACATTCAGCCTGCAGCTCTGCCCAAAGGCTCAGCTCGTCCCAAGCTGATCTATGATTCTCATATTCATGTCATCCTCCTCATGTGACAGACAGTAAAATTCAACCTTCAGGAGTGCTGTGGTTTTCATGCACACCAATCAGAAATGGCCCACCTGAGGAAGAATTTGGAATATTGAACTGAAGCTTGACTTTTAATAACAAAGGCAAATCAAACCATGATGATCACAGTATTTGTCAGAAAAATATATATAGTTGGATGTTTTCTTTACATTATGCACCTCTATTAGTGTAAATTCATTATTTTCTGTTCTTCATCTTCATATTTAAATATAACTAAATAACATTACCTTAATTAAATGTAAAAACAAAGACAAAAAAAATGCTTTTTTTTTTAAACAGTCAGCAGAGGTAACACGTAAAATGCTGAGGGACAAGCACAACAAGAAGAACCCCACGCAGCCCATCCCTGTGTTCCCCAACTGGGTGTACGACAGGCCGGCCCTCATCGGGGACTTCATCACCGGCACCACGCCAGTCGGAGAGCAAGCGCCCCCTATTGGTAAATGTCATTTCAGGCTTAATTCCTATGAATCACCCATGTGGTTTATTTGGGTCATGTTTGCCAAGAGTTCTGGAACCAAGAATGCTCTATTTTTTGGTCACACTTTATTTTATGGCCCTTGTTGCAGTGTATCTTCATCATGAAATACAGTGTAACTAAGTGTGTAACAACATGTAAATTGTGTATTTACACTGTACCTTAGGATTACTGTTGGGTATGTACAGTGGAAGTACACAGTGTTTAATGTAGATGCACTTTAAAGAGCATTGTAAAATAAAATGTCACCTGATTTTCTTATTATTGTTATTATTATTATTATCATCATAATTGTTAAAATACAGTTTGGAGTGAGTGGAACTCCCTATTTCACTGCATTTGTACCTGTGCAATCATTCATGTAACAAATAAATGACTATGAGAGGAACGTTGTGACTATTTTCCCGCTCATGGTAATCTTGACATCTCCCCAGGCACGATGCCACTGACTGCCCAAGAGCAAGCACTGGTGGAGGACCTGCTCTTTGTTCTGATTGGTGTAGACGGACGTGACATCACCGCGCAGCCTGTGCTTGGTCGGCAGAGTCGCTCGTTCATCGTAGACACCTCCCTGGACATGTCAATCAAAGAGCTGGTCAACCGCATCCTGCCAGTGGCCTCCTGTTACTCCACCATTACACGGTTAGTGGCTCTGTTGTTTGTCAGTATTTTTCTTGTAGTTTCTTTCAGTCACACAACTCTACTTGCTCTGTGTCCATTCTGTGAAAACATTTCGAACACATAGGCACCCATTAGTACACACACATTTTTGAGTGTACTTTTTAAACAGAGTGCTTTAAAATGTTGTATGTCCTTAATTTTTTAAAAGAATGTTATAAATGTGATGGGCCCACGACTAGATTGCCATTAAACACCAACATTATTTGTCTTTTTTGTATGTATATGTTTTAATGCACTCTACTGTTAGAATTTCAGTTTTTAGATTTGATGAAACAAATGCATGGTTAGTAAGACATAGTGTCGAAAGGATGTATCTGCATTAAATCAACATGATGGTGGTGGCCTTGACAGCTTCACGGAGGAGCGATCATCGTTCGAGTACGGGCAGGTGAACCACGCCCTGACGGCAGCCATGCGCACCCTGATGAAGGAGTACCTGATCCTGGTTACACAGCTGGAGCACCTGCACCGCCAGGGCCTGCTCTCGCTGCAGAAGCTCTGGTTCTACATCCAGCCCACCATGCGCACCATGGAGATACTCGCCTCCATCGGTCAGCTCAAGCCTGCCTCATATCTTCAGTCCCTTTTCGGGTTGGGGGGTGGTAGTGGTTATGTTATAGATGGATGGAAAAACAGATGGAAATGGGTGTCAAGCAGAGAGAGACGTGTTATTAGTGATTTGTTGAAATAAACTTTTCTGGATTTATTTATTAAAACAGTACAATATATACTAAGATAAACAAGATGTAGCCGTGTTTAATAAATGTTTTGTCACTGTTATACTCTGGTACACTAATACAGGGCTACAAATCTCAGGCATGGTGTCTAAAATCAGGCGTTGGACAGTAGGCTAGATAGTTGTAATAACCTTGAAACATTTGGTAATTTCAGGCACAGAATTATTTCTTGCTTTCTACCCTGCTAATATACTATAATCATTTTTACACATTTGTTGACTTGGTAGAATGCTTTAAAATGGGCACCCCCTGTCTGCAGTTCATTTAACAGCACTCTTCCTTGTGCTTCATGAACAGCCACATCGGTTGAGAAGGGAGACTGCATGGGCGGCTCCACGCTGAGTCTGCTCCATGACCGCACCTTTAACTACACGGGAGACAGCCAGGCCCAGGAGCTGTGTCTGTACCTCACCAAAGCAGCCAGCGTGCCCTACTTCGAGATTCTGGAGAAGTGGGTCTACAGAGGCATCATTAAAGACCCCTACAGGTGAGTGTTTGGACTTGGATCATTAGAAGGAATACATTTACATTAAGTGCCATCTTGCTTACACTATTGCAATATATGAAACTGTAGGCCTTGTATTGTAATCATATCACATTGTCAGATCTCGGCTGATGTACATAATCCTGAAAAATAAACTGAAGGAGTAAGGCCATATTGCACTGGCCCCTCCCTTCTGTCTTCTCTGCTCTCTGCTTAACAGTCCTGTATAAACTGTATAAAATTACTCAAGCTCAATAGGCATTGGATGTATGCTTGTTAGTAGCAAGTTAGAATTCTACCTACCTTAAGGAGTCTGGTATTTATTGCTTCATTCCAGTCCCTAAAAATCATATGAATGTGTGAGTTGAGTATTGATTTCGGATGTATTTGCATCTAAACTGTTCTTGCTCCTCAATAGTGAGTTTATGGTGGAAGAGCACGAACTTCAGAAGGAGAAGATCCAGGAGGACTACAATGATAAGTACTGGGACCAGCGCTACACCATCATCCAGCATCGAATCCCCTCCTTCCTACAGAAAATGGCTGACAAGATTCTCAGCACAGGTCTTAACCTTTAATGTCCTGGTCTGATTACAGGATATCAGTCCGACCTGTATGACTTCCTTATATGATTGAAAATAAAGTCAGTAAAAATGTAACACAGTAATGTTTAATCATTACTAATACAATCATCTGACAAATGAGTAAACATACGGTAATCAAGCTGAATAATTAATGTATGTAAAAAATTACATCCTTTGCAGGCAAGTATCTAAACGTAGTTCGAGAGTGTGGCCGAGACGTCACGTGTCCTGATGCCAAAGAAGTCCTCTACACCCTGAAGGAGAGGGCGTACGTGGAGCAGATTGAGAAGGCCTACAACTATGCCAGCAAGGTGCTACTAGACTTCCTAATGGAGGAGAAGGAGCTCGTGTCACGCCTGAGGTGAGTGCTTCAGCTGGTCATGAATCTCAGAGGAGATCAGAGATGGACTGTTTGAAATGAAAGATTTTGGCACTCGATTGTTATACCAGACTTAAGAGTAGTCATGGGATTGTCAACAGTGTGTTGAAACCTGTGTTGAGGAGACTTCAGAGGTTTACTCCCAGTCTAACAAGCAGATGTTTAGACTAATTTAAATGGAAAATTGTATACTGTGTTAGTCAGACCGGGGCCGAGTTTTCCTCACCCCCGTCACCATGGTGCTCGCTCCTAGGGGGACATACATGGAGCTCTCCACAGCGCCCAAATGGATTTCTGGGCTATAACAAAGCTTGTTGTAGCATGTGTATTTCTGTCTGTGTTCCTTTGCAAAACTGTTAAAGCACTTTAAGCTATATCCTCTGTATAAAATGTGCTATACAAGTACTTATCATCATTATTATTATTATTATAAAAATCTAAGCTGCCATGTTACTTCTAATTGAGATAAAGATTTACTTCTGTTCATGTGTTCTTCAGGTCTATCAAACACTACTTCCTGATGGACAAAGGAGACTTCTTTGTCCACTTCATGGACCTGACAGAAGAGGAGCTCAAGAAGTCTGTCGATGACATCATCCCACCTCGACTGGAGGCGCTTCTAGAGTTAGCCCTGCGCATGAGCACGGCCAACACTGACCCGTTCAAGGACGACTTAAAGGTAAGCTGTGGGAACCATTTCAATGGTGACTTAAAGGTAGGGGTTTGGGAACATTTCAAGGTTATGCTGCCTTGTAAGGAAAAGAAAACAAATGCGAAACAGTAAAGCCTTCAGGGAGAACTTTGATGAATACCTTTTTTTTTTGGATGGTAAATGTCAAGATATGCCAGGGTCTCCCCACTGATGCCCTATAATGCTTTTTTCCTCTTGTCAATTGGATTGTAATGCATAATAAGTAATGAATAGAAATAAATTAATAATTCTTCCACTGGTCCTATTTGCTTCATGAAACGCCAAACTAATTCTTGGCTAATTGAAACTGGAATTAACCCAGGGGCGATTTTAGCATCTGGTCTTTAGGGGTGCCCGGCCCCCAGTGCTTATCACACAACACTATTATTATATATAATATATTATTCATTTTGCACTGAGCCAGGGGGTGCCGAGCAGTTTCACGGGGGTGCCTTGGCACCCCTAAAAATGGTCTAGATTCGCCCCTGAATTAACCCTTGCAGCAGATGATCAACTCATTTAGCACGTCACGTTTTTTGGTGCACAGTTTAGAGGGAATTACTTTCTTACGCCCCAGAAAATACACATTTTTAAAAGACGTCTAAAAAAAACCATCTTTTTAGTTTCTACTTAGCTGATTAATTACCGCACATTCATTCATTGAAGGGATTTTTTCTGGATAATTTTTTATTTGACTGTATCTACTTGTTTAACTGTATGTTATGACTTGATTATATCTCCACTTATCATGAATTGTCTTGTTGTTTTATTTTAAGTTGGCTTAGTATGTTATGTATAATTTGGTACCCATAGTGTTGTACATCACTTTGGAAAACGGCATCTGCCAAATACTCCAAACTGTAACTGTCTCCCATGCATGCACACGCTGTTAACCCTTTCAGATCGACCTGATGCAGCATGACGTGATCACCCAGCTGCTGCGTGTGCTGGCCATCGAGACCAAGCAGGAGAAGGCCATCATCAACGCCGACCCCACCGACGTATCCCTCTCTGGCCTCGAGGCCTTCTCCTTCGACTACATCGTCAAGTGGCCACTCTCGCTCATCATTAACCGGTAATGGATGCCGAATGGCTGAATCATATCAGGAGACTGTATGATGTGCAATAACGTTGCTTTAATGTTGCGAGGAAGACATGGGTTGGAATAAATATATACTAAATAATAGATACTATGATATTGGATGCTAATGTTACCAGAGTTTGACCGTTTTCCTCCATTGTATGTCACTTTTGGAAAAAAAGCATCTGCTAAAGGTATGTAACCATTACATACTTAAATAAACAGGGTTAGTCTTTTAGCAGTAACATTGCTTAACGTTGCAATGACCACATGACTTGGGAATGGGATAAATAAATAGATCCTTAAATACAGTGTTAAGTTCTTCTAGCAATGTGTGCACCACTACACTTCAAAAAGCAAGGTTCCCTTGTTGTGCAGGGTGGCCATTTAGGGCAGTAAGGCTCCATCTGATTGGCCAGATGTTGTGATCTGTAGACCACAAATGGTATAAAGTACTATAAGTAGTAATAATCTATATTCAGTTTTATTATACTAAATACTTGTAACGTTACTGTAACTGTTGTAATTTGTGTACACATCATGATGAAGCCTGAGGGATGTAGAGCTAGTGTGGTGTGCCAGGGTTCTTCGTCTAAAGGAATGCCAGAAACTTTGATGGCTTGATTATTAAGAAAAATAACAACATGCTCTCCCTCTGACCCAGGAAAGCGTTGACGCGCTACCAGATGCTGTTCCGGCACATGTTTTACTGCAAACACGTGGAGCGTCTGCTCTGCAACGTCTGGATCAGCAACAAGACGGCCAAGCAGTACTCCCTGCACTCGGCCAAGTGGTGAGGCACCGTTTGGTCATTTTGACTCTTGGGCTTGCTTGTAACTGTTGCCGTTTTAATGTTTTGTTTGTATTTTTTTAATCTCTCCCTCGTCTCTGTCTTTTCACTTTTATTTGTCTGAGCTATGTGTGTGTGTCTTTGCTGCGCTTTTCCTTTGACATTTGTGTGACATCTTGGTTTCTTTAGTAACAGCAGTAGTGCATATACCAAGTCTGCATGCATGACTTCATTTAGTAACTCTCTCTGTCTTTCTCTTTCTCTCTCTGTCTCTCTCTCTCTCTCTCTCCCCTTCTCTCTCTGTCTCTCTCTCTCTGTCTCCCTGTGAAGGTTTTCCACTGCGTTTGCCCTGAGGCAGCGCATGTTGAACTTTGTGCAGAACATCCAGTACTACATGATGTTTGAGGTGAACGAGCCAACCTGGCACATCATGGAAAAGAATCTCAAAACAGTGAGTCTCTAAGACCGGAGTCAGTCACTGAGTCTGACTAGTACAATCACATGCACTTAACTTAAATAAACGAAAATCAACACACAGAGTCTCTCTAGTACCATCACATGCACTCATAAACAATGAGTCCCTTGTACCATCACATATTCTCATGGACCAAACTCAAATGAGTGATCTACAGTTTCTACTGTGTATTTTGTTTTCGTTCCAAAAGAGCAATTTAGGTAAAAATCAAATGCGGTAAAAGCATCTTCTGCCTTCTGTGTGATTTGTTGTATTTTATACATGGTCTCTGTAAGAAATAAAGTGAACTAAACTAATAGAAAGTGCAACTTCACTGTTAACAGTCAGTCTTTGACCGCACAGGCCATGTATCCAAGGCCATACTGTAAATACCATACACTTTTGTAGGCTTTTAAAAGTGAGACCTGTTGACTGACATTGAGTAACATTTTCTTCTATTGCTGTGGTTCTGTAGGAAGGTTGTCATGACCTTCTGGCAGCACATTGTGGAATGTAAACAAAGATATTTCTTTTTTTGTGCTGCAATAAAGCGCAGAACACAATTTGTCCTGCAGGTGGCGCCAACACCATTTATCGACAGGGTTTGAAAAAAAAAAAAAAAAAAGACAACAGCATTCATTCTTGTCATTCTCTCCTCTCGTCTTTTTTTTCGGTCCTCAGGCGTCCAATATTGATGACGTCCTGTGCCACCACACCAGCTTTCTGGACAACTGCCTGAAGGACTGCATGCTCACCAACCCCGAGCTGCTCAAGATCTTCTCCAAGCTCATGTCCGTGTGTGTCATGTTCACCAACTGCATGCATGTGAGTGGACGCAGTGCCATCCCTGATGATTGCAGTGCTACATTCCATATGCTGTTCATTATTTAAAAAGGCTGGGTGGGGGGCTGTTGGCTAAGGAATCCATATCAAACATGATGCTTTAAAACATATGTGATGGACATGATGCTCTGGTACAGTTACAAAATAAAGGACTGCTTGTACAGTGGTACAGTTTATGAATGTTGTGCTTTCTGTTTTGTCCCTCTTAATCTGTCTGTGGGTTTTTTTGTGTATATGTGTCTGTGTGTGGTCCAGCAGAAGTTCACAGTGAAATTAAATCGGGATGGGGAGACAAATCGGCTGAACACGCAAGGACTGTCCTCCAAGACCAAAGCCACGGAGGAGGCAGAGAAGAAGAAGCTGACCTCTAAGGTATCTATAAAACATATACACACAGTCACACACACACACACACACACACACAGATGGTCACCGGGTTGCATCTTCCAGGCAATGCTAGCAGTTACCTTTACATATACTATGAACATAACCAGAAGCTAGCTAGGAACAGATAATGTACAGGGCTCCCGCGGGTCATTAAAAAGCATGAAAAGTCATTAAATGGATTTGGCGAAAATTCAGGCATGAAATGGCATGAAAAAGCATGAATTTCGATGTTCATGGGCATTAAAAAAATTGTAAACTTAATTGAATAAAAACATTGTTTCTCACGATTTATTTTGATTATATAAACATTTTAAATCTAATTTTGATCCGAAGTAGCGTAATCAGAGACGGTAACCAATTTAGAATCTTTGGCGTAATGATTGACAGGTGGAACCTTTTAATCGGCTGCTTTTTACGGCCGGTGCTGAAAGTTGAGACACCGGACTAATGCAAGTTTCGAGCAAGCGTGTAAGCAAAGATGCTGAAGTAATGCTTTTACCATGAAATGACGGTAAAATGGGGAAATGCAAATTTCAACAAAAGTGGCTGGAGGAAGAACAATTTAAAAGCTGGTTAAAGCCTGTTGATGGGCAACCCGGCTTTGCATTTTGCACCGTGTGCAAAAAAAACGTCCAACTTTGTACAATGGGCGTCAACGCGCTGAAGTCTCATATGCAATCGGAGAAACATAAATCGGCGTTCAAAGGCAGGCAGCAGCTAACAGTTTCATTATTAATGAATTGGTATGTCTGAACTATGTAATAATGATGCGCATGTTGTAGGAAATGACTTTTGGTGTCAAGTGTAAATGTTGCATATTAAACGTATTTCAAACATAAACTAGTTAACCTTGTATAATATAACAAGATGAATAATAAGGATTCCTAAAGGGCTGATATTGGCTGTGTTATATACACCCCCCTGGACATGAACATGTTGTCTTTTTTATGTCCTAACACAGAGGACCATGTTGCAACTAAGTGTTTCTCACTTTGATATGTTATGGGAGTAAAAACAAACGGAAAGTGCAACACTGCTTGCTAGACAGACAAACCACTCAAGCACTGTAGCAATTAGTGTTGTGTTTGGGTGAAACTAGGGTAAAAACAGTGATACAGCGGCACCTGCAATATACTGTACCAAGGTGTACAGGCCTTTTCTAGCCATTTGGGCTCATATACACAAAGCATCCTAAGACTAAAAGTGGCTCTTAATGATGTAATTCTAAGAAAAAGTAAGAAAAGATTTTTCTTAGTATCTCCCTTGGTATAATAAAAGTTATTCACAAAGCATCTTGGACCTTAAGAGGTGAAAAATTATTATGAAGAGAGAGGGGAGTCTGCGTCCACCATTAATGTCACGTATATTAAGTAGTAAAATTACTAGCATGGCATGTTAACATACCAAGCAAATCAATATAATAGCATGTAAAGGAAGTAAGTTCAAACAATTTTGTAACAATTGTAGTTGTGTAACAATTTAATTTTGCATCATGACAATTTTCACGATTACTTTTCTTAATGCAGTCTGTAATCGGTTAATTCCACTGTCCATTCATTATCAGAAGCGTTTTTTTTTTTTTTTTGATTTTTGTTACAGCTTTTAGAAGACTGCATCATACCTAGCAACAGGGTCAACCACACCTTTTCACTAAGATAAAAGTTTCTTGGATTCCTTGCTAGAATTTCTTAGGCCAAGTTATGAGCTCTCTGAGAGTCCTTGTGAATGCAGGCCCTACTCCTTTGGATTTCTGTCTGCATTACATTACTTTACACTTAACAGACACTTTTATCCAGAGAAACTTACAATAGAGGACACAAATGACAAATCAAGTTACAGTCTGTTTTTCAAATAAAAAAGTGGCGTTGTCAAATGCTTACAATTTGTGTGTGACTGAACGTGCCTGCATTTGGACATTGGCATTAAATTAGTTGAAAGTGGCATGAAAAAGGGCATGAAAAAGCATGAAATAAGATGTGCTGATACCTGCAGGAACCCTGATGTAGTAAGCCAATTCATAGAATTAAAAGTTGAAAAGTCCGGATAATCTGCTACTGACTTGTTGGAAGATTATCTGAATTCATCTGGTAAACCATTTTTTCCCACATGTTGTAAATGATAACTGACTGTGGAGTCACTAAGAAACATCAGAGCATGAGAACAAAGTTGTGGTTTTGAATACCAGGGCCCTTGTTAGACTACCAAGGAAGTGTGGAGCAACTTTGGGCTGTTTTAATGGTTTAAAAATAGCTTCTTCACACTTCCATCATGTCCCGGTCACTAGCATTGTGAGCCTATTCTACAGAAACGGTAAAAATAGTTCTGTTCTCAATGCAACAAGGTAGCCTAGTTTTGCTCCTCAGCAAACATACTAACTCATTATGTTTTAACAGACCCAAAGTTAATTTTACACTCAAGTATCCCTTTTAAAGTAGTAACCTCTGCCATTTAGTAGTTTTGAGGTGTTTTTCGTCAGTTATTGAGACTGAAGCAATTATCTCTTCAAGAGATCTTTATATGTGCAGAGACTTATGTGCAACTTCATATATCCAGAGATTTCAAAATCTGCTTTTTCTTTTAGTGAGCAATGCCCTGCTATTAACTAGAATAAGAAGAATAAAAATCTTATTAACGAGAAGAGATTAAAAGTTCCTAAATATTTGATATAAATGTCATGGTAATAGTGTAGTGAATAAGGTGTTCCCTCCTATGTAGTCATGTAGCTAAAACCCAGTTGGATGTGGTACAGTGCTGAGCAGGAAGTGGTTGATTACACAGCATGTTTTCATTTCCTGTGTGTGTGTGTGTGTGTGTGTGTGTGTGTGTGTGTGTGTGTGTGTGTGTGTGTGTGTGTGTGTGTGTGTGTGTGTGCGCAGTTTGTGGCAGAGCACGTGGATGCCCTGCAGTCGGACACCAGCTTCGAGGCGACCATCGGCAACTTTGACAGCAACTTTAGCACGCTGCTGCTGGACCTGCTGGACAAGCTTAGCATCTACAGCACCAACGACTGCGAACACAGCATGATCAACATCATCTACCGGTGTGTCCCTACGCCACGCAGGCAGGAGGTGGTGTGTGGGGTGGTGATGGTGGTGGTGGTCAGGCAGGGGGTGGTGTGTGTGTGTGGGGTGGTGGTAAGGGCCAGGTTATGGACTCAAGTGACCCCGGGCACCCAAAATTGTCTTGTGCCCCCCTGCCAGCCAAAATTTAGGAGGATGCACCATTTGTCATGCAATTTGCTAGAAATGCTTTAGGGGGGGAGACTTTAGTTTGTTCACTGTCCGAGTGTGCACCAGGCCAATTTATAGAACAAGTGACAAGTTGATCAGCAAAAAATAAACAAAAACAACAACGATGTAGACAGATATTGCGGACCCCGGGGTTAAACAAGGATATGTCAGTTCCCCATAATTGAGCACAGTTTCAGTGGTTAGGGTGTTGGGAAACTGCTCTGCTGTCTCTGCTGTCACATTCAAACTGTATGTCATTTTTCCCCTTTTCTCTTGTGCTGACCTCCTGAGTGATAATACAGTTCATAATATTTCCTGATCCAAATGTAGTACCTAGGACATGTGTAACACAGCATGGCTTGCTCTGCATTACAGCGAGCAGTCCTCTGATCCAGTCTGATCAATGTCATGACACAGCTGGTTGTCAATGCCATATCAGACCCTTGTGCTCTAATGTACAGGTGAAATTTAACCGCACCAATGTAAAAGATTTCTAATGCCACACCACATGACAAACCAAACACAGTGTGATGACGGCATTCTTTTCCTCTGGCAGATTGGATTTCAACGGCTTCTACACCGAACGTCTGGAGAGGATGGCCATCGAGCGTACTCAGAAAGCAGCGGCTTAGCGTCACCCAGTTGTCTTCAAAATGACAAAACATCTTCATGACGTCATGCCCACGGCCAGATGTTGGCTCTATAGCCCTTCGCGTTTTTGATAACGTCCAGCTGCACAATGCCTGTACAGAACAACGTCCGTGTTCCATCTTGTCCAAAAACTGCGTAAACCTTTGTCTGTTTGATGAAGTGACTTCATTGTGTGACAATACTTTGGACCGAAGTGGCCTGTAAAGCACTGATAAAATGCTGTTATCAACTAACAAGCAAAAGCTTATTTAAATTCTTGTCCAACACAAATGTAACATTCAGAGTGGATGCACTCGTTTGGATTCCTTTGAAAGTGTATTATGTAACTGTTGTTTATAAGACCCTTCCCTTTCCCCCTTGCCCTGGCCCCTTAATAAAGTCTTCTGAAAAAAAAAAAGGATTGTGTTACTGTACAACGGAAATGTCCGGGAGTGGTCAAGAACCCTCCCACTTTCCCTGGCTTGCTCCGGCTCTCCCTATCTGGAGTTCGAGAGCAGCCGGGCAGCGTGTGTTCCTGGATATGATAACGTAAACAGTAAGGGCAGGCGGGGCCAAGTGTGCCAGTTAGATTATATGTTGCCACAGTGCGTACAGCTGTCCAGGACGCACAATGGAATACATGTGTAACGTCGTCTTTGCGATCTGCATATCTGGTAAGTTTTTTAACGACCTGTTTAGATTATATATTGGCTAAAGTGTAGCCTGAATCCTCTACTTTGTTACTGACTTGAAGGCTAAAGAAACGTCTCAAGGTTAATGGTTTGAAGTCAGTATATGACTGTGCACATACGCCATCCACAAGAAATTACCTGCAGTTTTCTATACAAATGGCTTTGACCTTTTTTTTTGGTCTGTCATTTTGGTGTTTAAACTCCTTTATTCTACTCGCCAGCTGCAATTGGTGACTCTGTTCGCCAGCTACCCAACGTCGCTCACTATGAAGTTGTGCGACCACTGTTACTGAATAGCAGAAACAAACGGAGCTTATCACAAGTAGGTTTTCCCCCTTTTTTCCTTGGACCTTGACTGGGGCATCTATTCTATGTCAACTTACTTGGGGCATATCCTATTCAGACGTGTCATTTTTTTGTCCTAGGGAGATGAGGTGAAACGGTATCCAGATGAACTTCGGTACGAGCTGTACTTCGATGGGAGAAATCACACGGTTCATCTGGAGAAGAACAGGTGAAAAACACCCCGAAGCCTACATCGCGTGTTTTTTTTACTGGCGAAGTCGGGCAACCTATTTAGAAAGATGAAACGGAACTGTTACCAAAACGCAGACTGCGATAGGGCATAACATTTGGAGCATGCTTACATTTTAAAATTGTCTTTAGGCTTCTCATTGGAAGGAATTACACTGAAACATACTACAACCAGGATGGAACTCCCGTGACCACATTTCCATTTAACAAGGTAAGATTATCTTTTTTGCCCATGGCCCAAGAAGACAAAGTGATGTCTCCTCGGATTCCTCATAGATGGCGAATGACATGCTCAAACATTGCTGGACCATTTGAATTTCACATTGATTTTTATTTATTTTTTTACAGTCACAGGATCACTGTTTTTATCATGGATACATCCAAGGCTTGGATGACTCCTCGGTCAGTGTTGGAGTCTGTTCAGGCATTAGGTATGTTATGCATCTCAGATTACACAGTATCGCTAAATCAGAGAAGCATGAAAAAGAAACATGGACTTTTATCATCAGGGGTTTCATGCATTTGGAACCAAACACTGCTTTCTTTTGTTTTGTGTTAATCTTGATTAAGAGGAAATTATGACTTCATAGCCTGTCATGATACATTCCAGTGTGAACACATTTCAAGTCTTTTATTGCACTAATAAGTCAACATGAGAACCGGTCCCTGTAATATTGCACAACTGTCACCTCACCTCCCAGGTGACACACAGGTATTTTGCAAGAGACAGTGGAACCCATGGGAAAGTATTTTCTATTGCCGTCAAGGTTAGAGGATTGATGCTGAGTTGTTTGAGAGTAGGACTGAATGGGGTGTATGTGGAAAGTTTTCAGTTTGGTTTGTTTTGTTCCTCAAAAACTTGTCAGGGTGTGGCTTTTCCCCTTTGTTGATGGAACTTGGCACAAGAAAGATTTTTGGTGTATCTACCTTGCCTTTCCCCATGTTGGCATTTTACAGACTTTTTCACAGAACCTAAACACCAGAAAGCGCACATATTCTGTTTGACTTCACAACATGCTGCTTGGATTTTTTTTTTTACGTTGGTTTAACTTTCACTATTTTGGTGTTATGGCATTGTCCATGATAGTCGAAAATAGTCGAAAATGTAAAAAAAAAAAAGATCCATGCAGCACATTGCCTTAATGTTTAAATTTGGTTTTAAGCTTCACTTTTTACAGCGGAGAAACTTACCAGGTGAGATAAGGGGTTAGCAAAAATAATGAAAAACTCAGCCTTTCTTTATATCCCTCTTCAGTGGTTTCCTGCAGGCCAGGGAGCAGATGTACCTGATTGAGCCGCTGGGGGAGGGCGTGGATGGGGAGCACGCGGTCTTCAGGGCAGAGCACCTGAAGGGGACAGAAGGGGCAGCATGTGGGCTCTCCAACAGCACCGAGGAGCACGACAGCGTCATTCAGCCCAGAGTGGCACGGGTGTACCAGCCCAGTGGCCAGGTAATGACAACCAAGGATGTAACTTCGGATTAAACATTGGGAAGGATGAGGCAGTGCTGTGTGATTTGTATTTTATTTTATTTTTTTTTGAGGTGTGTGTGTGTGTGGGGGGGGGGGGGGGGGGTATTTTGACTGGGGATTTGATTTTAACTCCACAACAACTTATGCCTATGATGACAACCATTTTGCCTAACTTTCTCAACTGTGATGCTCTGTTGCCTATTAGGCTGGGTTCAGGCCCTGTCCTCTGTAAAGCATCCTGAGACAACAGTTATTGTTAATGGCAGTGTCTGTAAATAAATGTAAAATAAATATTTTTTTATATTGTTGCCAAGAAATTCCAGACAAGTTTTAATATTATATGCATATCAATATAGAGGTTAAAAGAATTTTAAAAGAATGCTTGTATGTTCCATATTTACAGTATTATCCACATTGAATCCAAGGTATCTACCAAACCCAAACATGGGAGAGTACAATTGGAACTGGAAACAATGATAACCATAAACCCTATATGTTTGTGAATTCAAAGTCTTTTGCTCTTTTTCAGCAAAACAAGCCACGTTTCGATAAACCCCGCTATGTGCAACTCTACATGGTGGTGGATAAAACGGAGGTATGTGTCAATCCATATTTTAAGCTGTGGCCTCTCTTAGGATTCGGATGCATTGTATGTATCTTCTACATTAAGTCTGATTGTATTTAACTGTCATTCTAGTTTGAGAGCTATACAACTATGGAGAAAGTGCAGGAAAGGATGCAACACGTAGCCCATCTCGTCGACTCGGTAACGAAACTTTTAACTTGTTCAAAATAACATTATTGTCTTCTTTAACTTCATATTATCCTATAGTTGGCTTTAACATTTTAGGATCAGCATTGGTGTCATAGAATACAGGGGAAAATATATGTGTAATATCTATTAGTACTTTCTCCTACGTTAGTTTGTTAATAATTGTTGTTATTATGTGCATTTTTGGCATTTTTTATTATCCGTGTTGTTGTTGGCACTTAAAACTGTATCTACATAAGAATTTAGATGACAAACCTCAAATAGGCCAGCTACAATTTTTGTCCCTTTCCTTTATCTGGTTCTCAGTATTACCGAGCAGTTAACATCCGTGTGCTGCTGGTGGGCCTGGAAGTGTGGACAGCCGGAGACAAGATCAGTGTCAGCAGCATAGAAGACAGAACCCTAGACAACTTCATTGAATGGCTCAGGAAGAACAATGGCAGAATGGTCCACTTTGACAATGCACAGTTTGTCACGTAAGTGCGAGTGACTACCCCATGGTCAACAGGATGATCGTTTTTATTTCCGTGCCATTATGACATCAAATGAGGTGTGACCAATGACTGATCATCTGGTTCCTCTTCTTCTTTGGTTCTCCCCCCCAGTGGCATTGATTTTTCTGGCAACACTGTTGGCCTGGCAAACAAATGTGCCATGTGTTCGGAGAAATCAGCTGGAGTTATTCAGGTACGGCGGGAAAACTAATCCCTGTTAATCATCATTAATCACTACTAATTATTTTTAGTATGTCTACATTACAGTATTCACTATAAAACATGTAACCCACATGAAACTATTACCATTGCTACTCTTGCTGCAACTGTTACTGCTACAACTTCAAGCTGGTGACTTCTTCTTCACTATGTCTCTGAACTAAAGAGATACAGGTTCTGTATATACATTGTGGCCAAAACTGGTACTGCAATCAAATTCAAAATACTGTAAAGCATTGTCCTCCCTCTAATCAAAACATAAACACGAACAGAATTTGTGGGCTATAAATTAAGTTTTAAAATGGGAAAATTCTGATTGCACTGACAGTTGTTGTCAGTGAAATCAGGGTTACAGTTAAACATACTTTCTCATTCTTTGGTAATATTTATAATTTTTTATATAATTACTGGTTGTGAATGTCATACCTATAGCACCTTGTACCTATAGCAACATGTTTGTTTGGTTCCAGGACTACCATGAGAATGCTTTGGCCTTGGCCGGCACTATTGCCCATGAGATGGGCCACAATCTTGGCATGTCGCATGATGAGGCTGATTGCATCTGTGGCCCCTATCGTGACAGTAAATGCCTGATGGTGGCCGAGGTCAATAAGGCTGCGTAAGTGTTAATGACCAAGGTGCTGAGCACACCTTCCAGGCCCTGACACATTGTGTGTGTGTGTGTGTGTGTGTGTGTGTGTGTGTGGTGTTGTGTCCTATGGTTTAAATAGTTGAGCGTATTTGCAGTAAAAGCCTTGTCAATGAACTATGAGAATGAGGCATTTGTAGTTTTTAAACAAAATTGAAATAACCATTCAAAAATCAACATCAATGTTAAACATCAAGTTAATGGTGAGACATGTTTTTTAACTCACAATCACCCAGCCTTGCACCAACTCTCTCTCTGTCTCCCTGTCTCTCTTTCTCTCTCTCTCTCTCTCATCACCCTCAGGTCCACATTTCCAAAGCTCTTTAGCGACTGTAGTCTAAAGCAGCTGAGTGAGTTCCTGAACCGCCCGGCCCTTGAATGTCTGGACGATCCTCCCCAGCCAGACTCCCTGTACGGGGGCAGCCTCTGTGGGAACGGGGTAGTGGACACAGGGGAGCAGTGCGACTGTGGACTGGTGGAGGTAAGAACCAGAACCTTGTAGAAAATGAAAAATGTGTTCATTGTTGGCTAAATTTGTCTAGCCTACCATGGTCCACTGAAATGGACTGGGGCTGGACTGTGTCACTCTACAGTTCTTATAATACCTCCATGTCCATGGTAAGACCCGTGTCATCCTGGTGATATACATATGTATACAGAGGTGGAAATCTTTGCTTCAATAAGTAAAAAAAAAACCCTGCCTATGCACTTGACACATGTATTTTCCCTAACTTGCTGATCTGCTTAAGAGTTAGTTGTCCTGTGGCTTTAAGAGCTGCACAGGTCCAAATCAGCTGATTTAGTGAATAGTTTTAAGCAAATATGTTGCACGACTTGTACTTTCTATAGCTGGGATGTCCACCTATGGATGCATGTGATGCTAGCTGGGCAAGCTACATTGCAGCCATGCTGCACATATTTGCTGATGCAATAGTCTTGCTGTGACCAAGGTGTTGAACAGGCAATTTTACTACTCATCGGTATAGTTTGGGTTGATTTTCAATATTACAAAAGCATTCCTAAAGATACCAGATTTTCTTGTCTTTTTTATTTTTATTTTATGTCTTCTGGATGTTCTGGGAGTCTCCCACAAATTGATAGTGGATCCAGGCCAAGAAAGGTGTAAGCCTACCGTTTTTTTGTGCATGTGGCAGGCCTTCAAGCAGAAACACGTGAGGTGTCAGCAGTTTAAAGCAGCACTATGCAACTTTTTTTAGTTAATTATTCATCTTCATAAGTCGGTAGATGTTTAAATAAGTCATTATTAGGCGAATGATATTTACGAGAAGTACAAGTGTTCCAAGGAAAGCATGTATCCCTGAGGAGAGTGGCTCATTGTTAAAGGCATCAAAGATCCAGAAATCGACGTGTGGTCCTCAGTTTACACAAACAATTAACTATGAGTCATGGACAGCCTTCCTCAGGACCTTCCGTCATACTGCTGGTTTTAACTCATAGCACTTTTTATCCTGTTATTCCGAAGAAAATAAAACTTTGGCACACCTTAGTGATGGGTGTGTTGGAGATGACCCAAGGTCATCTGTTGCTGTTGGTCAAACTCACAATATAGAATAAACTCCCACAGTGTTAAAACGGAATGGGTGCTTGCGAAACGGACAGTGTGCAGGACTTTCTTTATTTACCTTTAGTCATCTCGAACACATCCATTTTATGGTGTATAATAGTTTAACTTTGAATAGGATAGGCCTTACTTGTGTTTTTAAATTCAATAGCTGCTCGTGAAACGGATAGTGTGCGGTAGTCTACTCTACGTGCTATCCTGTTATTCCAAAAGCGTTAAGTGGTGCAGAGGTCTCTTACGGCACCAGTGTGTCAGAACATTGCAGATGACCAGTGTCTGGATAATGGTGTTCCCACTGGTTGCACTCACAGTGTCGTCATTCCTGAAGCTCCGTGAGGTCTTAGTCAGAATTCCCTTAATGGATGTAGAGAGCTTTTTCCTCGCGTTGATGTTCATGGCGGGAAAGTGCGCCCTGCTATATGAGACTGCTCATAGGCCAGTTAGCTCCACACACACTGAGTCACACCCTCATACTCGCTCTCTCTGAGCCGACCACAGCTGGTTTTAATGGGAAAATGCTGGTAGCAGCAGTCCTTGCTCTGCCAACTGTCTTGTTACACTTTCGTATCTCAGTCATTGCTGTTGTTTTACTGGTATTTTTTATATGGTGGAACATGCTTCACCATTGAAAGAGGCACTGTTGAGAAATGCCAGTGCCTCTAAATGTCAGTTGTGCTTATTTTTATTGTGATTTTGTTTTCTTTATTTTCAAATCTTATAATAGAAAATGGTTTGCTGTATCAGCATAGTAGTGCTGACATTGGAGTCTATGCCGGTTCATCTCTACTGTATATGATATAATATAATGTAAAGTCATCTTTATGTAAAGTCGTCTTTATGTAAATCATCTCTGTGTTGCCTCGTAGGATTGTAAGAACCCCTGCTGCGATGCGTCTACATGCCGCTTCACCGCCGGCTCACAGTGTGCGGAGGGAGGCTGCTGTGAGAACTGCCAGGTATGCCTGCACCTTTTTTTATCTCCTAATCACTTCTTCTCTTTACATTCACTCTTTACTTCAGAGCTGTGAAGTTGAAGGTACATACTTCTGCTTTGCTTGGTTGCATTTGGCTCTTATCATCTTAGACGAACTGTAGTTCTGTGGTCAGAGCTGTTCCTGTTTGCTTTTTGCTGAATTCATTTTGCACAATCTAGTGTTATGCAATCAAATGTAGATAGAACATAGTCTTAGATATCAACTAGATACTAGAATATTTCACCTTATTTCACTTGTGTATATATATGCAAAGAAGCATGCTATGTGTCTACAAGTCTTGTGTGTACTGCAAAACGACAGCAATAGACAACCGGAGACACTTTGGAAGATATCTTTCATAACAACAGGAAACAGAAGGATTAACCACACCCTTGACACCCCTCAGCTGAAAAAAAACCTCATGGATGGGATAGGCATGGTCCACACATAGAACTTCACAGAAATAAGAGGGGACAGGGTTTTTTTTATGACTAAATCGCTTTTACTGGTAACATTTTGTCTAACAAGTTTCACATTTTCTTTTGTCTGCTGTTTTGTTTGTTTATGTGTGTAGATCAAGCCACCTGGCAGTGTGTGTAGGGCAGCAGCCCATGACTGTGACCTTGCGGAATATTGCACAGCTTCCGGAATCTGCCCTGAGGACTCCTTCAAGATGAACGGACAAGAGTGCAACTATGGAGATGGTTACTGCTACAATGGCCTGTGTCCGAGTGCTACGGGTCACTGCAAAAGGCTGTGGGGTGCAGGTGGGGAGCTGTGCACAATCATGCGCAATCATCATATCACTGTTAGGTTTCCCAGCTTTAACAGGGCTCCTTTATGTTGACTAGCATCTGCTCTAACCCCAGCTCTAACCCTAAGCACACAGTTAGTTAATAATGCTAATCATAATGTTTAAATATGATATAATTCAGTTGGTGGAATAACATTAATAATAATAATAATAATAATAATAATATCCTTTACTTGCTTTACTTTTAGCACTTTTCATACACAGGCTGTAGCTTAATATGGTGGTATGTTTATTTACAGTTGGTCATAAGACGTAGTGTAATTACAGATTTAGCATTATCTATTGCATATGACCGGAGAAAGCACTTTTTGAATAATGATGATACCTTTTATTCTCTTTTCTTTGCAACACAAACTCAGTTTCAACTGAAATAGCCAAAACTAAACTATTGTAATTATTTTGAACCAGAATTTATTTCTAATCTGAAATGAACATGTACTGTTCTTTAAGTAAATCTATCATTCAGGAAATGTAAAGGCACTATATTTAGGATTTTGGCCAAAACTGGTACTGCAGTCAAATTCAAAATAGTGTAAAAGCATAATTCCCCACTCCAGAGGCGTAACAAAACAAACAGAATTTGTGTGCTGTAAATTAATTTTAAAATGTGAATATTCTGGCTGTGCCATTGTTGCCAGTAAACTTGGTAGTTTAAGCTAACATGTTTCTCTTGTGACATACCAGGATAATTTTATGATCCTTAGCATATGGTATTTAAACAAAAAAATTCTAAATGTTTTCTAACCTTTAGTATCCATCCTGTGATTTGTTTTATGCCGAACAGATGCACGGTCACCTCCCGAATGCTTCCATTATAACATGAAAGGTGACACGGAGGCCCACTGTGGATACTCTGGTCGAACCCCCAAGCCTTGCTCAGACAGGTATGGCCATCTCAGCACTTTAGAGGACTGCCAAAAAAAGGCATAGTTCATGAACAGTACTAAGCAGAAACTGCATATTTTGCATGTAAAAATGACTATCTTAACTGTTTAATTTTTCTCTTGATAAACAAAATGTTTATTACAAGCCCAGTATTAGATTAAACCAAGATATGAATGGAAATGTAATCATGTGCTGTCAAAATTGGCTAATATATTTTATTTAGAGCCTTGCTTGTAGTTGTTAAATTCTGCTTACCTCCTACTTACAACTCTGTTATGTTTTATTATTTTATGTTATGTGTTATGTTGACTTGTACTAACTATATTGTATTCACTATTACTATAGCGTACAGATGTGGGTTCTGCTTCACTCCCATAAATCAGGGAAATTAGGGAAGTTTTAATTGTGTATGCTCTTCTTTTCTGCTATTCATTGCTGTACAGGGACATGGTGTGTGGAAAGCTGTTTTGTGGAGACAATTTGGGGGACAGGCATCCATTTATAGGCAGGGGTGGGTCCTGGAAGAAATCGAGTTGCTACTTTTTGGCGGACAACTTTGACCCTGCAGGACATGGCATGGTGCCCACAGGCACCAAATGTGGCCTGAACAAGGTAAGAGCAGTGGGCCTCGCTAAGACCCAAAATAATGTATGTGTGTGACCATGGTGCTAAGGCCCCACTAACACCTAAAATATTGTATGTGTGTATTAGTGAGCATGGTGGTAAGTTTTAAGCACCAAATGTGGCTTGGACCATATAAGAACACAAGGTCCTGCTAACAGCCAAGATATGTGAGTATAATTCCAGGATCAGCTATTTGTAGTGTCCCAGTGGAAGAGGGGACCCAAGGACATGAATGTGCCATAAGTAAGTTTTCCAGCCCAGGGAAACTTACTTATGACACATCCATGCCCTTGGGTCCCCTCTTCCACTGGGACACTAAAAATCATTAATCCTGGAATCCTCGAATGTGTGTGTGTGTGTGTGTGTGTGTGCGCGCGCATATACAGTATGTGCTACCGTTTATATGATATATGTCATTTCCTTCAGGATAAATGAAGTATCTCTGCTCTGCTAATGTAAACGTCAATGAGAAAGGATGCTGCTAATTTTAGACATTTGTGCTTCTCTTGAACAGGTGTGCTACAATTACATGTGTCAGGGTGTGGAGGTGTATGGAAACAAAGACTGCTCAAAAAAGTGCAACAATCATGGGGTAAGACGCTGAGGAATTATTCCTTCAAAAAAAAAAAAACACCAGTAAAGTCATTTCCTCGAGTTTCTCATATAAGATGACAGAATGCAATGGTGCAATCGAGAAACAGGAACATGCAGCAGTGTAACACTACCAGTAAAAATTACACAGTTGTGTGTGTGTGTGTGTGTGTGTGTGTGTGTGTGTGTGTGTGTGTGTGTGTGTGTGATGTGTGTGATGTGTGTGATGTGTGTGATGTGTGTGATGTGTGTGATGTGTGTGATGTGTGTGATGTGTGTGATGTGTGTAATGTGTGTAATGTGTGTAATGTGTGTAATGTGTGTAATGTGTGTGTGTTATGTGTGTACCAGTGACATTATGTGTTTGTTGTGGGAATGATGTGTGCTAATCAGCCACATGTTGTGGTGTTGTTTTAGGTGTGCAATCATAAGGGAGATTGCCACTGTGACCCAGGCTGGGCCCCACCCTACTGCAGCAGCAAAGACTACAACGCCCCTGGTACGCCCCTGCTTTACTTTACCTCTATTTCCTTATGTATACACAACATACGTTTCCCATCAGAGGGTGGCACGCGCCAACGCGTATGTCATATCATATTGTATAGTACAGTTTGGTTTGGTCTGGCATGGCATGATATGCTATAGTGCAGTGGTTCTTAACCTGGGTTTGATCGAACTCTAGGGGTTCGGTGAGTTGGTCTCAGGGGTTCGGTGGAACCTCCGCCGGGAATTTTTTATACCACTTGTTACAACATATCTTTGTGAGCAATCGGTTTCGAGGATGCTGGACATAAAAACTAAGAAAAGGAACAGACTTTACTGTGAAAATGACATGTTGTTGTGAGTTCATGCACTGTGTTGGTTTTGTTATTTGAACAAGGTGATGTTAATGCACGGTTCATTTTGTGCACCAGTAAAAAAATCATATTTTATTTTTTACTAAAGAAGGGTTCGGTGAATGATCATATGAAACTGGTGGGGTTCGGTACGTCCAACAAGGTTAAGAACCACTGCTATAGTGTAATATCGTCTTGCATCATAAAACTACTTTCCTGTCAGACTGATGTGTAAAGGAAATATGCTGAAATGCTAGTAAGTATCTTTTATGTCCTTAATTAAAGACACAGCACATCTGAAATGTCATCATGTGTGCATGTGTCTTTGTAGTCCTATTGGATCTCTTTGTACTGTTGTACAGCAGATTGTCCTTGAAATGGCTTGTATTTGAAGTGCAGTGATGGGTTAAAGTCGAAAGGCTGCAATTCCTATCCTATGCCAGAACGTAATGCAAAAGGCTGCAATTCCTACCCTATGCCAGAACTTAACTATTTCTAATCTAAAATTAACATGTTATGTTCTTTGAACATATCTTCTTGCACTCAGGAAGTTAAAATGTATTTATTATTTTGCGTACTGTAAATTATTTTTTCCCAAATTCAATGCATGACCCCTTTGCTGACTGGTGTTTCTACAAAATCTTAGCCCTGTAAATAGAGTAGTGTAAATGGAGAACAAGCCCTGTTATTTTGAGGACTTTTTTCACCTGTATTGTGATGAGACAGCAGAGAGTGACAGGAAATGACTGAGGAAAGAGTGAGACAGGGTAGGATCAGGGAATGACCTCAGGTTGGGTTTGAACATGATTTCCTGGATTTGTGGTTCAGACATCATAGCCAACTGGAATTTCAACCTATCAACACATAGCTTTAGGGCTACAGGACAGAAGAGTTTTATTCAGTTGACTGATTAGAGTTCAAATGTCACATTTATAGCATGTTGTTATAGTTATGGACTGTATCCTGCATGGATAATGTTTAGACCTGTAGACCTCTTGACAGTTTGACACTTGACAGTTTGAAACGCATTGATGTTTGTGCTCTTCACACTACTGTCTTTGCATAGGTTTCCCTTTGATATTGCTTGTGCTTGATTTACTGTAGTGCACTGTGAGATTACTGTATTCTGTGTTAATCTGACAGATAATGGTGTGATCATTGGCGTGTGTGCGGCTGGTGCAGTGATCCTACTACTGGCTCTACTGGTTGGAGGTGCAAGATTCTGGAAGAAAGGAAAACCAAGATATTCTTTCTGTAAAAAGTGAGTGGTGTCATTTTTCCAACCATTTTGTTTTTTGTGTTATTTTGTGCTTTTTGCTTACATTAAGTGGATTTGAACATGAGCATAGAGATGTGTTTTTGAGTGTTTGCAATATCAGTGAATATTAATAATAATAATAATAATAATAATAATAATTAGTAGGAGTGGTAAGAGTATTAACAGTTGTAGTAGTGACGGTGATGTCTTTGTTAGGGGTAGTGTAGTTATGACGTGGCCCATGCTGTCTTCTGCAGGAAACCTCACTCAGGGAAGTCCTACCAGAAAGAGCATGCCAGCGAGACCCAGCTCACACAGCCCCTGAACATCAGTCAACCTGTCTTCCTGGAAACCACTTCCAAAAGGATGGACGCGCCCTCTGTCATTCCGGTCATGCCCTGCCGCGCTGCACCACTGGTAAAACCATCCAGTCACATTGTTTGTTTAATAGTCCCCTTGACGAACACTCCTAACTCTCACACTCCCACACTTGTATTTCATTGTTCCTTTGTCTTTCCAATGGCCTGATGACAATAAGTGTGTTGCGGTTACACTCGATGGGTTTAACAGATGAATGGAGTTTTATTATTGTTATTATCAGTTTATTAGTTAAAATCAGTGTATCATTATCACTTGTAAGTTGCTTTGAATAAAAACACATCTGCAAAATGTGTAGGTGTACATATCATGCAAGGTGGCTACAGAGCTATCTATTTTGGCTTTTCTTCAAGTGACATGAATAGCTTTGCAGTCAAACCATTTTTAGTTCAAGTAGATTATTGTCATTTATTTTTCTTTTCTTTTACAGCCACCCCAAAACTCCCCAAGACTGTCAAGCCAGAGCAGTAATGCACACGTAAGTTCAACACAAACTATGTATAAACTGTAAAAGTCAGAGTGTGAATCAGATATGTGTCAACCTTGCTGGAAAAGTCTTTTCTCTTTGTTGGAAAGACATTAAAACTCGGCTAAATGCCACACAGAGTTGGCTGGAGATGACCCAATGGAAATGTGTGTGTGTTTTTCCTTCCACAGATGAGGCCGACCCCCCCTCCGAAGCCCTCACCTGCCGTCCCTGCTAAACTGGTGAGTGTACCCCACATCTCCCAGCAACAGCAGACCAGCAGAGCACTAATGATGTCATTCGTCATTATATTGTCACACATTCTGCATCAATCTAATGTGTGTTTGTGTTTGTGTGTGTGTGCGTGTGCGTGTGCGTGTGCGTGTGCGTGTGCGTGTGCGTGTGCGTGTGCGTGTGCGTGTGCGTGTGCGTGTGCATGTGTGTGTGTTTTCCACCATCTTTTGGTTGTAGGCCCATAAGCCCACTCCACCCCCAGTACCCCCAGTGAAGCCCTCGGCGTCAAATGCGGGCACAAATTACATACAGGTCAGCCTAACCTAAGCACCCACAGACTACCAATCAAAGCCAGCAGTATTACTATGTGAAATACACTGTGTTTGGAATCTTTTGCTGGATAGAAGGATTGATTCCTACAATGCTCCTACGCTGTTCCCAAGGAATTTCTTTATGAAACGAAATGACATGCACATAAGCTGTTGATGGAAAACTTAGACATTTAATTTACAGGATCTGCTAAATACCATGCCTCAGGCCTTTTACTTGAATAGGCATCTTCTTTAATAAGTGACCACAGTCACAGTGAAGTCATTCACATGGGACATTCAGCTCAAATGCTTGTCACTCTTTGCAGCACAGTCATTACATCTAGGAAATGTGGGTACTGAGTTTCAGAGCAGATGCAGTCAGAACAATGGTATTCTTACAAAGTGTTTACCAAGAGTTCTATAGTGCATGCTCTGCATAGCTGAGTTGGCCCAAGTTGACTCCAGTGTTTACTGTGTAGCAATGTGGCTCAATCTGTGCTTTCTTCTTCTCTTCCTTTTTCTCTTCTTCTTCTCTTCCTTTTTTTCTCTTCTTCTTCTTCTTCTTCTTCTTCTTCCTCTTCCTCTTCCTCTTCCTCTTCCTCTTCCTCCTCCTCCTCCTCCTCCTCCTCCTCCTCCTCCTCCTCCTCCTCCTCCTCCTCAGCCAGGAGCAGGGAAGGCAGCTCTGAGGCCCCCCACCATGCTGAGACGATAGCTCAGTGGATGGCCAGGCCACTGCTATGAATCGCCCAATCACAGCGAGTCATCCTCAGATTGAACGCATCTCCGAGCCGAACCACTGTACTGGTGCAAACCTGTGCCTGCAGAGGGCTTCTCTTTTATTTCTCAGGGAAAAAAGCCTTGATGTGGCAGGCCCATGTATGAGATTAGGGAGGAAGTACCTCAGATGTCATGTGTCATGTGCGTGTGCGTGTGTGTGTGTGTGCGAGAGAGAGTGAGAGAGAGAGAGAGAGAATGAGTGAGTGTGTGTTTGGGCATGTGTGTGTGAGTTTGTATGCAAATAAGTGTGTGCTTTTTCTGAAGTCAAGTTGTTTGGCTGCACTGTTTCTTAATGGGTATTCCAAGTTAGGTGGTTGTTGTAAAGCTGTGTTACAGGGCAGTCATGGCTTTAATCTCAATTCAGAGGAGTGTCAGAACTTTTTAATTCAAAACAAAGCCAAGGCCTTGTTTTCACCTTTACGTAACTAACCCTGCTCTCAGAAATACCCCTCTGCCATCCTGTGGATTGTAAGTTGTTGAACTAATGAATGTCACATTCCTGATGCACTTTCTATGTATTTTTTACTATCCTCTGTGTGAATGATGCTTATTATTTAAAGTATGTTTGCAAGTATTTAAATATAATATAATGTATGCTATGAGAGGGGAAATTATGAATGTGAATATATTAAATAAAAAAAGACTTGTGAAGTACTGTATTCCTGTTTATGTGTCTTTTCATGTTCAGCTGTTGTGCTGTTTTCTTGACTCCTTTCCTCAACCTTTAATTTAAACTTCTGTGATAAAGGTGACATGACCATGTCATCAGCATGTAATGCTTGCAGTTATTGTATCCTGCATTCAGCTAAAACAACTGCAAAGGTCTAAATATAAAACATTAGCTGGGATAAACCTCGCCTTAACATACAGCAAGTTGAATCTACAAGCACTATTGTAGAATGTAAAATGACTGTTCATTGAATTATGACAACTACTTTCATCCTATGACAAGTACTTTAATCCTGACCACCTTCCACATCACACACCACAAACAATGTAAGGTTTGAGCTGGAATCAAACAAAAGTCTGTGACATGAATGCAGCCGGTGGAATGACAAATGCTGCTCTTAAAGAAAGTTTAAAGCTCGTTATGACTACTACCTTAACCACCTTTTACATCGCACACCACAACCACAGCACTCAGGAAGTCCACTGTGAGTTACTCCTTCTGACTGGAGCACGTACACCAGCATTTTGGTTGAGTCAGCCTGAATCCCAGCATGCAGTGTTACAGATGAACAACGTCACTACTAAGAATTAACAGCGTAATTCCAGTGTAGTCAAGTCAAGAGTTTGCTGAGAGATTGGCTGACCACAGCGAGAGTCTGTGGGAGTGGGGGTGGAAGAAAGATGGCAGTAGACTAATTCACGCTGTAGTTCAGGAGTGCAGAGGGTCTTTGATGGGAACAACAAATAGAGAAGGGCCATGTTAGGATGCTTGTTTCAAAAGTAATTTCAAAAGTAATTTCATCACTCCTAACAGTACCAGCAGATGTTACAAATGACAGGGTGATTAGCATGTGGGAGTCATTCACTGTCATATACACTTCCTCTAAAACACAGAAACGCGGCAAAGGGGAATCTCAGTAATTCTTCTAGTGGACTGCATGAGGTTTCTTGGAACTCAGGATGTTTTAGATAAACAAATTGACAAATTACAAATGGCAGTTGTAGTGGTGTATTCAACACCATGTCACTGACCTTTGAGGCAGTGAATCATTGCTTGGTAGAATAGATGCGTGTACATTAGCCATTTCTGATAAATGTGTGTTAAATATTTTATATTCTTTTTAAAAAGTAAAGTAATGTCATGTCAGGTCAACCCAATCACAGTCCTAGGATGGGTGCCCTATTAAATGGTTTTCTTGAGTTAAAGAAAACAAGGAAAAGTAAGAGATATGTAAAAATTACACATAAAAGTGGTTTGAAAAGTCACATTTTTTGAAAACAAAACATTAATCTGTTTTTGGACACGACATGCCAGATTCCCTGCAATACTGTCTGGCCCCGAGGGTATGAGGAGCTTGACGTCATTCTCGTATACTTCCAACTCCTGGCTGACTTGACTTTGCTTGTTGTGTGTCACATAAATTATTGTCAGGATGCACTCGGGAAGCAAATCATCAATGCCAGGATTTCCATAATTTTCCAATACCGTACCGAAAGTACGTGCACAGGCTTCTGAAAGCCAGACAGAAACCAGACAAAAATATCCCCATCTATGCAATAATGCCCTAAGCTAAATAAATGATTAAGCAACCATGTGGCCGTGGACCAGTCATGTGGTGATGTGCCACCTTATGCAAAAATGGAAGCAAACACAATGACGTCTGTACTTCTTGGCCCTGTGCTACCTGGTAAGACACTTTTTTAGTGGGCACGGTAGTATTAGGTAATACATACACTGAGGATGTACATACACTGAGGAGGCATAAGCATAATGTGCTCACGTAACCTAAAACTGTCCGATATATTTCCTCCATACTTCTATAATGACACGGTGTGCCTTTTATTAAACTCCTTTAATACAAAAAGGCAGCGACCCCTTTTGTCTTATGCGTGTGATAACACAGAAAGGTACTCAAAGACAAGCTTGCTTTTTCAGAGTGCTACTATTACATTTTATTGACATGCTGGTATTGAAAGATATATTTCAGACAAGGCTGCACACTGACATGACAGATTGGCCTGCTTGTAACTATTGCACTTACAAAATGTGTATGCTGCAAGATTAACACGAATTATACTCACACTGCTTACTATTAACTATTGCACTGTTACAAAATGTGCCTGTTGCAAAATGCTTTCCCAAGAATAATGCTCACACTGCTTGACAAGTTGGCCAACCGACATTTATCAACTTATTCAGAAAATAAAGTGTTGTATTAGACACAACTTCTCTTAAAAACAAGCAATATCCTGGTAATACACCATGGACATTTCCTCTGTTGAATGCTTGTGCTGACTCTTGCAACACAGGAAGTTGTCTTTCTCCACCCTAATTTAGCACACAAATATGAAAAAAAAACAGATTACGTTAACACATTTTTTGTCCGTCGCATATGGACTCATTTAGCCAGACTGGATCATGTTTTCAATCAATGTGTTACACTAAAAAAAAATGCGGTCAGTAACGATTCTTTACTCTTCATAGAACCATCCAGAGATTTAAAGAACCATTTAATATATATGTACCTTTCTTTTTTAGTGTGTATATGAAAGATACTTCACATTGGAAATGGTTCTTTAGAGCTTCAGATCATAATGGGTTATGTTATGTCTTATCTGCGTCAAATGGTTCTGTAAAGAACTGCTTTGACGCTTCTTTGAAGTGCTGAAAAAGGTTCTTCTATGGCATCGCTCTGAAGAACTGGCACTGGCCCCGTTATTTTATAGAGTGTATGTGGTGCTTTATCTTGTCTCCTGACTTTGCAACTTATTTGTGAGTCTGTTTGTTTTTATGCGAAATAAAAACAAGAATAGCAGAAGTAGTATACTGTAGTGTTGCATGCAAACACGAGCACCAGGGATCAGTTTGCCAAAGAATAGAGATGTCACCCAGCTCTGCCAGCTTGTTCAGCCTTGTTCTCTATCACTGACTTGTTGAATTTATGTCTAACATTTCCTCTGTCCTTCTTAGTGTTCTTTTGTAGACAGCCTTGGCAGTCGCCCAACACAAACACCTCCGAAACTTCCCAGGAATGCACCACAAAAGACACTGTGGCTCCAGCCTCCCAATGACCCATCCAGGTCAACCTAACCAACCCCCTTTAGATGAGATACGGAGGGCATGTTGGTGTTTGCCCTCCGCTGCAGAGCTGTACCATGTTTAGCTATTATCTTCATCTGTGGGTTTGGTGTGGTGAGGCCAGGCTGACTCATCATTGCTAGAGGTGGAAACCATTAACTGACCTCAGAGGTTAGGATACCTTGCCCTAATATAGAAACACTATGAATAATAAAGGTTTTAAAAAACTGTTGTAGAATCAGGATCACTGATTTGCAACACATTACAATGACCACGTTTGCATAATCATGATCATACATGACCACAATAATCTAATATCACTCCAATAGCCTTATAATGATTGGTTTATTGTCGTGCATATAAATGTGGTCATTATAATACTGTGCTGTGTTGCATTGCATCACATTGCATATACCCAAAATTTACAAGTGAGTGACCACACTGAAGCTGGTAGTTGTAATAACAGCTCTATATTGAGTTAATACTGAGTTAGCAACTCTCTTTGCTATCTGATGACCTACATCTTCATCATTACAGTACATGACATTTAGCAGTTAGCATTTTATTTAGGTTTTATCCAAAGTGACTTACAATTAAGGAAACAAATCAAACTACAACAAACAATTGAGATTACAGAGTAAGTGCAAGAAGAACAGACTGAGAGACATTTTTTAGGAAGTGTATGAGGGGAGCTCAGGTGAATGTGTGCGTGGCAGAAAGATTCTGTGGTGATTCACTTTTACGAGCTGATTCATAGATAATTATACACATTTAGTCCCTCCTGGTTTGGCTGGGATGTAAAACAGAGAGAAAGGGCAGGCAGGGACAGACAGACAGACAGAGGGAAAGCAGGAGAAAGAGAAGGAGAAAGAGAAAGAGAGAGAAAGAGAGAGAGAGAGAAAGAGAGTGAGTGTGTGTTTGGGCATGTGTGTGTGATTGTTCTTTGGCCCTCCACCAAGAGAAGCAGATGTTCATATGGCGACTAAATCACATTTTCAAAACAACTTTGACAAAGCCCTGTCAAAAGGAGTCAGGCAATAGCACATATTATTGAAGTGTGACATCCTACAAGTGATGTGGTATCTCCAGGGAGAGAAAAAGAAGGCATGACTCAAAGCCATCTTAGGTGGAGTCTAAAGAAACCCATGATAGTTTTTTCAACCCAAGTAATGAATATGTTCTTGTTAGGGGTCTGAAAAGGCATTTGTACATGTCTAAGAGAATAATTTAGAACAGGGTAAAATGTTTATGTCATCTTGAAAGTTTTTGCTGGTTCATTTGACTTTTTTTACAGTTTGCAATTTGATTTCCAGAGCTTCCAGAGTGTTTTTGAAGAACAATCCATCACAACCTTTTTGCATCGAGGACCCAAAGTACATCAAGGACTATAGGAGAAACAAGTATACATTTGCAGTTTATTTCCCACTGTGTTAAACAAATAAGTTACTTTCAGAATGGATAGTATGCAGGAATTTATTGCTGATTTTGAAGCGTGTTGAAGATTAGTGTAGAATAAGGAAATTATTTTTTATCTCAAAAACTTTTGTTTGTAGGGTTTTATGATTGTTAGTTTATATTTTCCTTGCCATTTATTTTCGTTTTTTTATGTTTTGAGAGGCAGCCCATATGAAGGCTTTGAAGTGCATCGAGGAACCAAGCTAATGACGAAGGTTACAGATGCACCACTTTGTTAAGGTCAGAAAGCACATCCCCTTAGAACACAAACAAGTATATACCTGTAGTTCATTCACCACTAATCCTGAAACGGTATTCAACTGGATTAAATGGCATCATCTTGCAATAACAGAGAATATTGTACTCAAACTCGCTTAAAATTTCAGCCCTGTCTGTTCCCACTGTGACTGAATGAATAAGGAGGATGTGGACTAGTCATATAGATCAATGAATATATGTCATTATGGGGGAGGGGGGGTGTGTGTGTGTGTGTGTGTGTGGGTGTAGTGTGTTTCAGTGAGTGACTTGGCCTTGCCTGGCAGAGTTATATCCTTTGTGGTTCAGTGAGTCAGCCTGATTCATGGTCACACACACACACACACACACACACACACACACACACACACACACACACACACACACACACACACACACACACACAAACACACACACACACACACACACACACAAACACACACACACACACACACACAGAAAATCTGTCTTTTCCTCTGTTTTTTCCCATTCTTTCTCACAGAGGAAGCAAACACGTCTGCCTTGCTGTCTTTATTTTTTCTCACTCATTCTCTCTTTTAACCTCACAAACATAGTCTTTGTGCAGCAATCTATTAGTCATATTTCTCCCGGGTCTTTAGAGGCTCTAGCAATCTCAATCTTAGCCTCAATCTGGACATCTGGACATTTGAAGTGACAGGGAAGTGAATAAGCGGGAAATCCAGTATGATCATGACCTCCCCAAATTGTGTTTGACGAAGCATGGAGCCCAGCTGGTTGGTTACTATTCTTAACACTGTGTGACATATTCAGTGCCCAAACACTAATCAAACTATGAAATCATTGCGTTTTTTACACCGTAATTCCTTTAGATGTTATTAGACATAGATTTAGATCAGTCCTGAGGCTCGACACATAAGGAGCTAACAACTCGAATGTCCTGTGTCTGATACTCTTCCCACACACGTTTATTTAGGACACACATTTAAAACGTATAGTAGGCCTATGGGTTAAGGTTTCTTCGTATTCAATGTATTCATTAGATTGCATTCTTTCAAACGGTAAGAACGCCCTCTATTGGCGAATGCTACAAGTGGCATTTTACAGGGTGACTGCTCTAAACCGCCGGTCCCTGACAGGGGGAGAAAAGAAAGCCAGGTCTTGGATAGCAGTTTGTTTAAAGAAAAAAACAGGAAGTGATGAAATTTACAAGCAAAGACAATGAGAAACTCTCTCTTGAGGGCACAACATGCAACATACAATGTCTCCACAGGACATTTTAACATCCATTATTGCATCTGACTTCAGAACAACATTTGTGCCACAAGCTATTACTGTAGGCCTACTACCATTGGTATTGATGTGTTAACATTACCAATACATAAACAGAACCTCAGTTAAGCCTAACTCAATGGCCATGAGCATATCTTCTGGTCATTTTTTTAAAAGTCTGGTCACATGACCAGAAAATACTTCTAAGACTTCCTTTCCTATCACCCGCACCGCTGCTTGTCATTTGAGGGCTGTCGAAATTCAGGTACTATTTAGAGCTGACTAAAAAAAATTAACACATTATCTGTAACAAGTCACAAACACTTTTTAAATCATTACAACAAGTTTAGATGTAATTTTTTTGTAAAATGGTAAAAGTTAGTTGTTGCCATATGGCAACAACATGCGATTATGGAACTAAAGTGTGCCCTCCTTTTCTATTCACCTCACTGAAATATAATAGGCTGACACAGAACTAGGGCAGTATAAGACTATATTTACAGGATTTATACTGGTGTTTGTAATGTTAGACATTTTTAGTCTTAAAGGACATTGCAATTTCTTGCAAATAAGCTGCAACAACGTGATAGGCATCAGCTGATTGTAAATAGCACAACTCTTCAGCCAGGTAGAAGGATACACATGCACTTTATACAGTAGTGAAATCATCTGTATAAAGTACATAGGTAGAACTCAGTGATTTATAATATGTCGTGTAGCTTCTGAATCCAGATTGCCCATCACTGGATAATGGTAGTTGAAAAGTTAGCTGTATAATATGCTTTACTAGTACCCTTATCAATGTTTTCATTAACTTTTTTATGTGAGAGGGAGAAAGAAAAGGGTGAGACTTGCTCTTTGCTCAAAATTCTGGTGGAAGTAACCAGCCATCTGTGTACCTTTCGCCTTCAACTAAGTCCTACTTATCTTTTCGGATCTGTGGCTTTTTACTTTTTGATCACTATATACCAGGCTAGTAGGAGTGTTCCAAGAAGTAAGAACCATAATCTAAGAAAACGACTAGACGTTTTAGGTTATGCTAGTATGTGTCGGTGTGTCTGCGTGAGTTCATTTTTAGGTTGGATTTGACTGTTATACCACGACTCATTTTACTAAACTGGAAAACAGGATAGTTGTGTTTATGTAATTTTATTAGTGTTAGCATTTGAATATAAATATAATTAGGATTTATAGGGGAAAAGTAAAAATGTTAAGGAAAAATAACTTTCCAATCATTTATCAACTTATCAATTTTTTTTTAATTGTACATACAATAATTCACACAGTAGAGTTTATGTTGTTTGAAGCAACACTATGCAACTTTGAGTGCTTTTCCTCAATGGAGCTCCCCCTAGTGTCTCTAAGTAAATGGACACTCTTGTAAAAATGAACTGTTTTCCCTTCCCCTTACCCTGTGCATGTGTTTTCAACTGAAATGATCAGAGTAACTGGCGAATGAAAATGTAGTCTTGTCCACTGAGGTAAGTAAAGTTAGAATTTCTTTAGAATTAAACATGATCCTGCTTCTTGTGATATTCAAAACTTTGTGAGTCTGAGGGTGCAAGTGTGGTATTCTGTCCACAGACATACTCATTTAAACATCTACTGACTTATAGAAATGATTAATGAACTCAAAAAAGTTGCCTAGCCCTGCTTTAAGTCCTATATGGTCCATAAAATGTCAGAAATTGGTAAAAAAGTTTTGAATAAATGTTCTCCAAATGAGAGGTAATGTCCATAGCTCTCTGGTGATTTGCACGCAACAAAGATATTTCTAAATACAAAAGCTATAAGATATTCAAATTTATGAGAGAATTTAGCTCAACATAGTTGATATTAAAATAGTTATCAAGATCAACTTAATTGACAATTAAATGAGTAATTGTCAATCAACTGAATAATTGTTAGAACTCTTTCTTGATATATATTACATTGGAAGATATATTAAAGCTGTTTACACTTATTCGCAATTAAGTCCATTTTGGAGACATTTTATTTTGTTTCTGAGCAATTTTATGATATGACTGTTGAAATCAATTTAGATTGCCTATGAGTCATTTCACATGTTAGCTTTTTCTCAGTTTACACACAGTTGTGGGATGACTATGTTTACAAAGAAATTAAACTTTTGCACAATTCTTCAGGAATAGGCTTGCTGTTCATTTCACAAGCTATTTTTAATACTACATTTTGGTGCTCAGTCTTTCATCAGGTTATTTTTAAATTGCATGACAATGTTTAACAAAAAGGAGCCATACAACATGTTTTGTTGGACTCAAAGTTCCCTGGATCACAAGGTTGCCATTTCCCTCCTGGCTGTCTCTTTTTCTGCTGACCATAGTAGTTATCAGCTCTGCTCCTCAGCCCTCTGCCACTACACTTCAGTCCACACAAACTCTCACAGAGGGCCTAAGACATGGAGAACAAGGCAATGAAAGCCTTACCAGACCCACCCGAAGAGGACGACCGAGAGGAGAAGGTCTATGGAAATGTTTTGGCTGAGTTGGAGTCTGTCGATTTGCCTCTGGGGACCACACTGAGGTATGGGCTTGGCATTCTCTCATTTGTCTTTAGACATCCACCCTGATATGAGACTGACAGCCAACTGCTTTGTAAAAAAGTTTCAGATACTCTAGTTATAATACAGATTTTAAAAAAAATAGGCTACATAACCTTTTGGAAATACATGATGTGTCAACATGATTGTGAAATATGTGTAGTTTGACTTTAGCCAGTCAAGTCACTAGAGTTATCATTGTAACTGCTAATTAATACAGCCTTTAACACTGTAAAATTAAAACAGCCACCTAGTTTTATCGAAGCAGTTGTGACCCTTGGTGTGTGGGAAAGACTATTTTAACCAACCATTACGCAGCCATTTATGATTTAGCCATGATTCATGGGCTGGTCTTCTGTCAAAGGTTGCCCTGCAATTACGATATTTTAAAATACAATTATGACATTGGTGACCTTAAGCCTATGCAATTTCTTAGTTGTAAATACATGAAACTCCATGAAAAGAAAATTAGGCCTATATTTGAGCCATATTCAGTGAGGGTGGGGTGGCTTTGTCCTTCATGCTATTAGGGGAGTGAGGGTGGCAGAAGTGAGGGCTGTATCCAATAGCCTGTGTGTGTGTGTCTGGGGGTGGGGGTTAGGGCTGTGAGTGTGTTGTTGGGTGAGTAAAAAATAAGGGGTTAAAAAAAGGTTTAAAAAGTAAATAAATGCATAGTTTAGACAGAGCAACCAGAAAAGCGTCCGAACGCAGCGGCGCCATGTAACATCGCCATACACCAATATATGGTGTAGTTGTTTCTGATATTAAACGTGTACGCAATGTTCACTGAATTTGCCAACAGATTTGACTTGATATTTAGGCTAATTAGTCTGAGGCGCTGTGAAGCGTGAGTGAATGTATTCGCATTAGATCGCCTCCTGGTGGTCAACTGCAGTACTAGCCTTTCTCCCCGCATTGTCGCCGAATCTCCACTGTGATGAATACAACCAACATGGCGGAGAATGAAACCTTGGAGAGTATTACGGAGCATGAACGTATCCTGCAGGAAATTGAGAGCACTGACACAGCCTGTGTTGGCCCAACACTTCGGTAAGGAAATGTCTGTTATCAAGGACTATTGGTGTTTTTTTCCACTTGCGTATGTAAACGGTGATGGCAACACAAGAGATGTGAAATCAGGCCTTTGTTAGTCAGCTAACATGAGCTAACTAGCTAACGTTAACTGGTGAAGTGGAAGGTGCTACTGTAAGCAAACAGTGCGATGAGAGCAATGTATAGTTTCACAGTCCCCCAAGGTTGCTGAATACTCAGTTCTACCTCCAAATGTATGCCTGTTATGCTATTAAATGCTAGGCCGCTCTCCCTCTCTGTGTAATCCAGGACTGTAAATTATACGTGGTCCCTAGGAATACCCAGCTTCACTGTTTACTATCGCTGTACTAGCCAGCCAACTAGCGGATAGCAGTGATATGATGCGTCATTTGTGGAATCATAAGTGTTAACACCAACAGTTTTTGATTGACTATTTCCGCACTTGGGCTATGTTCACCCTGTCGTTTTGCCACTCAAGGTATTACACGGGTATCCAATATGACACTTCTATTGTAAGATGTGGTCAGGGCCCGTGCTGGGAAACTCAGAGTAGACTGATGTTATCCTGGCTATGGTGACTGTTGATTACCCGATCAGCTAACGTTAATGTTAGCTAAGACCTGTACGATATCTGACTGCTGCGTTGTTCCTTTCTAACAACATTTCCAGAAGTATGTACGTGTTTTAGTGAAGTTGACACCCGTGGATGAAACAGCCAATTTAAAATTAAAGTGTTGAAATTAAGTGGGTGTGGCTGACGTTCATTTGCCAGTTAGCTGTCAAGCTAGCTAAGGCACCTGACTGCCTGTCAAGGTTGTTGATCTGTTTATGTGTTTGGTTTGGACTGTCACACTATCTGTTGATATTTGTTGCAATCAGCGTGAAAGGCCTGTAACGGCTGTTGTGCGTGCTTGAATCAGTGCGTTAACGTTATATTATATAACCTCCACAAAAGTGGATGTGCAGGCTATCATATACCCATTTTCATTGTGACAGGCAGTGCAGTTGTCACGCTAATGTTGCTGTTAATTTGTAAAAAAAAAAAAGAGAGATCTGTGCTTAGCTTGTAGAACAAACGTCGGCTACAATCCTTCCACGCCCTGTACTACAATACTTAAGCGCCGTAATTTTGTCCTCACTTTGAGACATGGTGCGCTTTTGCTAACACCTTACCCCGTTATCTAATGGATATGTGAAGTGGTATGAGATTGACAGCTGGGTACCGTGTCGTACGTGCTGTTTTACATCAGGCGTCCCAGGTGGTTAGTCACTGTGTTCCCTTTTTTAGAAATACGCACGTTGTCATGACCTATTGGAGACTTGTATCTAAAAAAATGTTAAACCTACACCTTTGGTCAACCAAGCCATGCTACAGCTGAAGAGATGCTGATAGAAACAGGCCTCACCAAAACACAAATTAGGTTCATATGTGCCAAGTAGCATACCGTATTACTGTTGGCTTTGCAGAAAAAATATGGCTATGTCACCTGTTGTGTAGCTTAATATAGGATATGTTCATTGAATATGTTACCAATGTGGTTAATTGATCTCTCTAAAAATGCAAAGAAGGCCTATGTCTGTTTACCATGCAATATAGCTGGGGAAATGGAATATCAGCATTGATGTGTCTGGGTTGGGTTGGGTTGGGTTGGTCTGTCCATTCAGAGACTGTAAAACACCATTGCCGTTCCATCACCCATGTCTCCACAGCAACCGTGCCTGTGAGTGATGGAATCCTAAAGGCATTCCACTGAGTAAAGATGTGCCTTCTGGCTACACTCTGTTTCAGACATGCCATTTGTCACAGACGTTTGTGTGATTCGACAGAATTACTTCCTGGTTTGGCAGGTTTCAGGTGTGTCACGAAGGGCTTCCAAGGGAGGAAGCTACGTCCTGTGTGTTTGTGTCTGTGCGTGCGTGTGAGCGACTATTCAAGCATTCTGTCTCTTATTCAAATCCAAGGTCAAGCAAATGATATTCCCTGGCTTATGTCAACCCTAGCCCTACTGGTTGGCAGAACTTGTCAAATTGTATTCAAAGCAGGCCCAGGCATGATATATACACTGTATAGAGTCTGCTGGCCTACATGACTAGATACACACGTGACTGTATGTATTGCATTAATGTCTGCCTCATAAGATAATATCAAAGATCTTCGATTACTGACCACTTTAACTCTCATTCATAATATGAAGACACCACCCTCCCAGGCCTCCGCTATCCTCGGGTTCTGCTCTTCTCTCATTATAAGCTTTATCATCATTTTTACTTCTGACGTCTCTGTTTCAAAAAAAGCCTAGATGAGCTCTAATTTCATCATCGTCGTAAAATGTGAATGCATTTGTACTGCAAATTCCTCTATTATTTACCGCTGCTATTAGCATTCTGGTGCTTTTATGGAACCCAAGGGTCGGCAGGGTTTACAGCAACAGCAGGTCTGGGGGAAAAAAGCTGTTGACATGAAAATATATAATAGTTCGTAATAAATGGTGTGCTGTGGTACAGCAAAACACTCCAGTATAAATGCTACTTGTCTGATTTATAGCAATTAAAATTGGCCATACCTGCTGACATTACATTTATATACATTAAAAAATTCCTACAGATTCTAACAATTCTCACAAAAACAGAGATACTGTGGTATAATGCCACGAAAATATCGGAGTATAGAAAATTGTAGGCCTATACCAGCCAAGCCTAGCAGGGACTCAATCGCAGGGACTTACTGCAGCAACTCAGAGCACTTCCTGGGTGATGGGGATGTTTGCAGGAAGGTCCCCTTAACTGCCTCTCGACACTTGTCTGTCTCCACTGTGGAATGGGATGGCATGACTCACCTGCTACAGCCTCTTCGATCGCAACGTCAATTTTGCGCACAAGAGAAGATCTATTTCTCCACCAACAACATTCACATTAGACTGCTGAACCATTTGCAGCCAGTTTCTAAATGGTTGCAGATCTAGATGAAGGCTAATGATGAAGTCAGCAACAGGGACATCAACAAAAGTTAGATTCCCGTAGCTGGTATCTTCATAAGGTCTGGTAAGAATATTACCGCTGCTTTTAAAAAAATAGGGCCCTACAGCATCAGAGCACAGAAAGCACCGCTCGTGTTTTTATCATGTTAAAACCAAATCTTAGATGGTAGCAACTTTCATATTGGCTCAAAACTGACGAGGTAATTAGAAACAACTATTTCTTTGGTACGAGGACCTTGGAGATGTTATATGTATATGTTTTTTACTTTACTGGTCTTTAAACAGCATGTGAGTTCATGTGATGGGGGAAAAAGTAATGCACCCGGTACCCTGTGTGTCTTTATCGTTCAATGGATGAAGAGGAGAGGAGAGGGGAATAAAAGAGAGGAGAGGGGAAGAGAGAAAAGAAGGAGAGGAGGAAGAGAGGAGAGACGCTGTGTGGTTGGTGTCTGTGGTGCTGTGCGATGGCTGAGGCTCTCCTATTTATCGCAGCTGACAGCTGCTGCGGGGGACAGGAAGAGTCAACCTTTTGGTGCACCAGCTAGAGAAAACAGGAAGAAGGAAGCTCCAGCTTTAGACTGCTGATAGGACAGTGTGTGTGTGTGTGTGTGGGTGTGAGTGGTTGTGTGTCCACAGTACCATACAGAGTACCATACTGAACATGTAGGCCTTATTGGTTGTGGGCAAGCACTTTGCCAAAATGTGTGCATGTGTGTTCATGGGACTGTCTCTTCTAAATACCTTACAGTACAGGCATGTGTGGTGTGTGCGCATGCCACTGTAGGTGTTTTTTTTGTCTATGTAAGATTTTGTCTTCAAACAGAACAGAAGAACAGTCCCCAAGTAAGTGTGTGTGTGTGTGTGTGTGTGTGTGTGTGTGTGTGTGTGTGTGTGTGTGTGTGTGTGTGTGTTAAAAGAGGATTTCCCTTGACATGCCATTTTGTTCTTGCTGCCCCCCCTTCCAGCAGCAGTGTAATCACAGACATGGGTCTGTGTAGAGGGCAGCTCTGTAGGTAGGAAGCAGCCTTTAAATCACCAGAGATGTGGCACAACCTCAATACTTTACCACACTACACACTCGCATTCACACACACACACACACACACACACACACACACACACACACACACACACACACACACACACACACACACACACACACACACTTCCTCTTACCCTTTGACTTCCAGGCACTGGAGCATCGCTGACAGAGCACAGGATGCCACTGGGCCAAGGCAAAGATGGGATGTTCCAGCAGGGTGGCCACACGGAAAAGTCCCTTGCAGTGGAGAGGGGGGAATGAGGCACAGGGAAGTGGTAGGGAGTTGGCGGGGCATGGCGGTGCCCTGTACAGAAATGGCTGTAGTGCAAGGGGGTGGGGTGGGGGGAGGGGGTAGCATACAGAAAAGTCCCTTGTATAGAAGAGGTTTGTATAGAACATGTGAGGGGTGATTGGATATTTAGGTGAAGTGAAGAATATATTGATGTGCTGTAACATCAGAGTGCTGTTTTGGGATGCTAAGCTATGCTTTTACCCTCCACATATCTAAATATTTGGCGAACCAGATGGAGCCCTACTGCCCTTGATATCCTCATCATAGCAAAGGCTGCTCACTATCTAGAGTCCGACCATGAAGACAAACCTGAAAAATGTTAAAACTGCATTTAAGTGTTTGTTTATGTATCGCAGCTCATATTGTCATTGCAAAATTTGGCAATGTTGTTGCATATTTTCCTACTACTGTGCAGCCTCATAGAAAACTGTTCTTGCTGTCAGCATCAGCATTTGTCAGTGGCTTGATTTGAAAGGTTTTGTGTGTTGGTGAAGGCGGTGTTGGGTTAGGGGAACTCATGGTAAAAGGTTGGCAGCTTAAAAGCAAATGGGCCTATTATGAAGTGACTTGTCATTCACACGTCAATCCTAACATCCCATTGGCAAGCGCCTAAAACACTTTTCTGACGGTTGTGGACGTCATGGGCGACATGCCAACCGTTGCTAGGGGCGACCACCAGGACTTCACTTGTTCTCGTCGCCTCGTCGTCATCTCTGGCTGAGGATCTGACTCCTTGCTGAGCTCTCTTCGATTTTTCATCACGCCTTGATGTTTGTTTTTCAGTGTTTGTTTGTTTTCATTAATATTTCATTTATTCTGCCTTGTGTTGGCAGAGTAAGCGTCAGTTGCATGGGAATGTGGAGTCTGTTCTCCACCCACCTGTATAGATATTTTAGTGAGAGTCGTGCTGAAACCACAGCGGACATGCTGTTTAACAACTTTTTCACAATGTAGCCTACTTAGCCATGCTTTCATAACAGAAAAAAACAGAGACTATTTCAAATCAATAAAAAGGCTTCAGATGTTTTAATTCTCACCATTGTGAATGTGTTTTGTCTGTCTGTGAGTGTGTAAATGCTTATTGAGTGTGCTTTTCCTAGGGCATGTTGTGAAAGTGGGTATTTGTCTGTGTTCTGAGGTTTAGGCTACAGCAAGGTCGAGCACAGCCACAGTTTGTTTGTGTACCTTTGATGATGTGGGCAGTAGACATTACCAAGTGCTCCTTGTCTTTTCTGTCATACCCACTCAGTCATTCTGTCAGTCAGTCTGTCTGTCTGTCTTCAAGTCAGTCTGTCAGTGAGCAGTATGCTTATCCATTCATCTCTTTTATAGTTTTTGTTCTCAGTTTCTTCCTCTCTTTTTAAACCCCAGTTTTTTGTTTGCTTTAGTGTGTTTGTGGTCCTTTTTAATAACTACAATTTAAAATAAATAATATAATATAATTCTAAAAATATAAAATATAATTAAGCAATATAACACGAGTGGCAGTTCGTGGATATTCCTACGGGTGTGGTTCGGCCACAGACACGAAGACAAACATTATTACCCTTTTCCTGTTATTATTTTTTTTAATCCTGTGAGCGCATTAACTTTTGACAAATGTAAAGTGCAGCATAAATAAAATGTATTACTCTTATTATTTCGGCCAATTAAGGTGTTAATGCGTATGTTAGTAAGCGTGTCAGTGAGTGTCTATGCCCTGCAGCTGAGAAGCCCTGTCTCTGTCCTGTTGTGTGGCTTTGCTGTACAGCAGCTGTGAGGCTCAGGTGTCCGTCAGTGAGGAGATATCAACATGGACACCCTTCCATCAAACAAACACATTGGTGATGCTTTTAGTAGGGCTGCACACTGTATTAATATCTCAATACCCCAACTTAGAATATTGGAATATAGATATTGCAGAACGTGAATGGTACATTTAAAGAGTTCAGATGCAAAACCCATTTGCATTCAATTCACAGAAATATATTTCTATAATTTTGATAGCACTATTTAAATTGCAGTTTGATAGAGATTAGTTGGGTTATTATTAAAACAACTTAATTTTAGCCTATTTATAAAAATAAAAGTATGCAGATGTTTGTTTTGTACTTTCATCAAAATATCTGACCAATCAGATGAAGCTTTACTCCCCTTGATACCCTCCATCATATCATAGGTTGTTCACTGTGTAGGGTCTAGCTGAAATATGTTGAACTGTGCATTTTCGCAAGTCATATCATTATGGATGATACAGCATCGGCTGCCACCCCAGCATGCTTGGAGGTCCAGCAGTCGGCACAGGCAGGGTGACTCACTGGACCCTCAGGAAGTCCTTCCTTTTGGGTTTGTCACCCAGGCCAACACCTTTATTGAGATAGGACAGTGAGAGTTGACAGGCAGCAAGTGGGAGATGGGTGGGGGGAGTAAGGAAATGACCACTGGTCCAGGCTCGAGTCTGGTTCTCTGTAATCAGTTGAGCCACATCAACACCAGCCCCCCCCCCCTCTCTCTTTTCCTGGCGGTGCCATCACATGGATGCCCTTCCTCCTCCTGTGCTAGTTGGCAAGCACACAGTGATGGGACATGAGTCACTGATGTCACTGTGGTGACTGGAGGAAGCAAGCAGTCTGGACGGGACGGGAGGGAGGGAGGGAGAGAGGAGTTACTGTGAGTGAATTCATGATCAAGTGGAAAGTGAGTGAGTGAGTGAGTCAGTGTGTGTGTGTGTTTGTGCGTGCGTGCATGCATGCATGCGTGTGTGTGTGTGTTTGCTTGTGCTTGTCACTGGTGATACTGGCTATCGTCTTCCACTCCTGATCCGGTGATGGATAGCAGATGCTTGCTAGCCAGAGTGTGTGTGTGTGTGTGTGTGTGTGTGTGTGTGAGAGAGAGAGTTTGAATGACCGTTCCGCCCCCTGCTTGGTCAACATGTGCCATGTGCCCTTGACCAAAGCACTTAACCTCCCAGAATGTTCCAGAGAAACAGCCAAGTGGCATTCAACACGAACCAACTGTACTGGACACCTTCCAGCTATGTGTCTCTGTGTTTGTATGTCTGTATTTGACGTGTGTGCATGTTTAAAAGAGAGAGTCACTATGTGACTAAATTTATATCGTGTGTGTTTGTCTGTGTTTGTCTGTGTTTGTCTGTGGGTGTCTGTGGGTGACTGAATGGCTGTGTGTGTGTGTGTGTGTGTGTGTGTGTGTGTGTGTGTGTGTGTGTGTGTGTGTGTGTGTGTGTGTGTGTGTGTGAGACCCCTAATGTGTGTGTGTGTGTGTTGTCTGACACCATGACAGTGTAAAAGAGCAGACAGCTGTCCTGTCCCTGGCTTGAATATAGAGTCAGTAAGTGTATGACTAGGATATTAAACACAGGTATTTGTGTATAATTATTCCCTGTCTGGACCTAAAGACAGATCCTATGTGTGTGTATTTGCAGATCACTTTGATCTGTAGACGACAGGGTCGGAGTGGTGATTTTGTTGTCTTTTGCACATGATTGCTGTTTACAGTTGACCATGTCACACTATATGATTTTAGAACCACAAATTCTCTCCAAATCCTGTCAGGAGATTCGCCACAATACAAATGTGGACAAATACAAATAGAAATGTGTTGTTATTGTAGCATCCCATAAAAGTCACCATATTAACAATGCCTATGTAGTCTTTTTTGAATTTGGAACTTCCTTCAGGATCAATAAAGAGCCTATGCTTATTAATTATTTATTTTGTTTATTGCATTTGAGTAGCTTTTACAGCAGTGGGCTAGTAGGCCCAACCCTTCAAAAGTTCACACATGAACAGGAAGTTAGGTAAACCATTATGAAAGTCAGCAGCTAGACTAGAGCAGCAGTAGGGGTGTGCCTCTGCAGTACAGAGATAGCTGTCATATAGCCATCATATAGACATTTTATGGGTAAGTTAAATATTCAAATGCAAATCAAACAAAGTGTAATAAAGTAAATTGGTTATGTCTTTTAAGTAGATGTGGTTATCTGTGAGGTGTAACGTACATCATTTCTGCCCCACTTTCTTTTAAAGCATTGCAACTTTCTATTAAGGAAACTACTTTAAAATTTCTTCTTTTTTCTGAACACAGACACACACACACACACACACACACACACACACACACACACACACACACACACATACACACACCCATACACAGACCCATATACAGACCCATATACACACATCCAATTCTCCCTCAGCTCCTGTTGTTTCTGCGTCTGTGTGCGTGTCTCACAGCAATAGTGAATAGTTGTTTGTTTAGGTTTCATATGTCCAGCAGTCATACTGTACCAGAAGAAGGGTGGGGGTCAGTGATAGGATAGGCTATATCCTGGCTGTAGTGTTGTCACCCTCTCTCACACTCCCAGCCCCGAGGCCACAGTGGTATTGTATCCCTCTCCTGACAAGTGACCTCACCGACAAGCTGTTCTCCCTGATGGAGACCCAAACACACGCACATCCGGATCTCTCTCAGCTCCTGTTCTGTGTGTGTGTGTGTGTGTGCGTGCGTGCGTGTGTGCGGGTGTGGGTGTGTGTGATGTATATCCACTGCAGACGGGTGAGCTGGAGTAATGGGCCTAAAGTCGGTGCTAACGCTGACAGCCCGTGTGAGACTAATGGGCCTAAATAGCCTGTGAATCACCGGCACACACTGGCCCAGTCAGCACCAGCCACGTTCTGCTGGACATGGCTAGTTTATTTGCATGCAGCAATATCACCCTCTACTGGACGTAAGGTGTCAGTGCAGCGAAGGTCCGCAAGCTGTATCTTGTCGAGTTGACTGGTCTGGTGTTTCAAAGGCGTGGCGAGTAGTTGTAAAGTGATTTTACGACCCCCTAATAAGCCCGGAGGTGAGGATGTAGTCTTGTTGTAAAATGGTAAAATGTCAGGATAGTGTGGCGTTACAAAAGAGGTGCAGCATGGCATTCTATCTCATGACCGTGTCAACAGCTTGGAACACACCCTATAATGCTGTGTCATTTATTATGAAGTCATAGACTTGCATGTGAGTGAAAGATCAGTTACCAAACACAAAAAATGAAATAAGAAAAATGAAAGGGGCTAGCGGTGGCCTAGCCAGGTTAGTATCGGCATAGTTAATCAATGGTGCATTTTTGTTACTGCACTACGTCAGGGAACTCAAACAGAATAGAAACAGAAATTGAAGACAAAATCAGTATTTTTAAACCTTAAACAAAGTGCCCATCCACATCCAGAGTAAATATATTACTATGTCCAGACTCTTTGTACAGAGTGGCCCAGGATGACCTTCTAAAATATCATATACTAGGTTCCCTGCACTAAAGAAAGTCAAAATTTGCAAGACTGGAATTGGATTTGACACTGACACTAATTCATCTACTCTGGAAGTATGTGGCTGTTGATTTGGGTCTAATTCCTGACAGCCAAGTTATGTAGTCACTCATGTAGACTTGGTTGTATCATCGTTTACGTATTTGGGGTTAAAGTGTGGTTTAGCTTTTAGTGTTTGAGAAAGGGTTAGGACTTCGGACCTGGTAAACTGGGAGTGGTGAGTGGTATGCACTAGTGTCAACTGCTACTTTGTGTTTACTGGTGTTTGATTAACATGACCCGTAGACCTATTGTCTATTAATGCAAACAAACATCACTTCACTCATAACCTACGCTTATTAACCTCCCTGTAGCCCACTGTAGAGTTTGGTGATAATTTGACTGCAGTCAATGGGCAAAAACTGTGACAGTGACCCACATATTTTTTGACAGTGACCTAGTGTACTATGCTGTTTCCGTTTTTGTTGTAGGCAACCCATATAGTTTCTGTATTATTATTAGTTGAGTTATGAGATGCATATTTGTATTTTGTTTGTGAGTAGCTTGGTGAGCATGAACTGTTGAATTTCATCACAAAAACACAATGTTTCACTGTATTATTTTTTCCCCCTGGTACAATTGACGAGCTTCTGACATAAGAAGAACGAAGAATCACACTGCTGTTACTCATGCTGTTACTTGTAGTCCTCAATATCAGCCTCCATCACATGCATAGGATTTGTTTTATATTCGTGAAGATAGGCTACTCTATGCATGCAGGGGTGGAAATTAACTATGCAAAATGTGAACCTTTACCAGCCACTGACAAAAAAATGGTAGATTTCACCAGTCACTCAATAGTAAATTATTATTTTATGTCCAAAATCTACCAGCCACTTTCCTATTTTACCAGCATTTTGGCTTAACATACGTACAGCCCTTTATATATGTTAACAGAACAACTGCATGGTTGTGGTAGTGGGCCACAGTGGGGTGTCAGTGTGGTTTGTGGTGAGGTGGTTTAACTTCCGGTGGTTACGCTGCTAACATGCCTCACGCCATGGTGTTGGTCACAGTGGACACCGTAGGCAGCAGTACCTCACCACAACAGTGCTCAGTCTTTCTCCAAGGGGGAAATATCACAACAAAATCCAAGAAAAAAATGTAAACTCCCACATGCTGCCCATTCCGCAAGCAATATTTTAATAACAACGCTAATCGGTCAATGGACCTTCGTCAGGTTATTTCACAGGACCTTCATCCTAAAATTTTCCTGAAATTCTTATTTTCTTATTTCAGGAAAGAACCTGTAGGTAGTAAAATATTGCTTGCAGAATGGGCAGTTTGCAGGGGAGATTTTTTACTAAGCCGGAAAACATAGGTCACCTCCAATTCACCTGTCGGTTAAAGGTGTGCAACATTTTATCGTTTAAAGAATGGAGATGAGGTAATGAAACATCACACTAAGTTGGAGAAGTTTGGTAAGTTGGAGAAGTAGTGTAAGTAGCAGGGTACCGATGGAAGATTTGGGTTTATTCTCTTCTAATCACCGCAGAATACCACCACCGTTATGTTGTTATATCTTCCTGTAATTTCGCTCTTATGACCACTAGAGGGAGCAATTGCAGCACTTATGGACATCACCATCTCTACTTAACAGCTCTCGAAATATCAAACCTTTGCGGGCTCCAGACCTTCAGGAGCAAGTGCAACTAACACATCACACCATCTAGCCTTCAGCCTTAGAGTGAACCTGGACTATTAACTACAGCGTAACAAATCCTTTATAAACTTTGTAATATACTCCAGTACTCTACATTCATAACCCTGAACTGAAGTCTTATCCAGATTTTACTCTCAGCAAAAAGTGTTAAGGTTCAGGATTTCCTGATGCACTCCTAATACAATGTATGGAGTGTGCGTGACGATGCAGCCATATTTCTCATGTATTTGACACAGTGTGACTCATTCCCAGAGTCGTAGGCAGGATGCGCATATGTCTTAGAGGATGCGCAGTGACTGGGGTGATGCTTTGGAGTATAGGTGTGTCTGGGTTGACATGAGAGATCTAGTGCCCGATACCTGTCAGGGAGTGCTGTTTTCCCCAGTAGTAGAAGTGAGAAGCCACAACATGTCAGCCCCTGATACAACCTGTCAGAACTGACTTTCTCACCGGGAGAAATGGGCCATCTGAGCCTTCTTCAACATATTAGGCTTCAGTAGCCTGCATCTCTCTCTCTCTCTCTCTCTCTCTCTCTCTTTCTGTTTCTCTCATTCCCCCTTTTGGTTTTTCTCTGTCTGTATCTGTCTGTCTCTCTCTCTCTCTCTCTATCCCTCCCTCACACACACTTTCTTTCTCTTGCTCTATCCCTCCCTCACACTCTCTCTTTCTCTCTATCCCTCTTTCTCTCTCTCTCCCGCTCTCTCTCTTTCTCTCCCTCTCTCTCTCTCTTTCTAGTCCTCCCTCACTCTCTGTCCTTCTCTCTTTCTCCCTCCCTCACACTCTTTCTCTCTCTCCCTATCCCTTTCTCTTTGTCTCTCTCTCTCCCGCTCTCTCTCTTTCTCTCCCTCTTTCTCTGTCTCTCGCTTTCTCTCTCTGTCATCCATCTCTGTCTGGAGACGTGCATGAAGTTGTTGGCTGAGACTCAACGCTCCGCAGGCCCACCCTCGACCATCTGGAGCAGTTGGGCTTGGGCCAGGCAGACTGAGAGGGGGAGAGAGAGAGAGAGAGAGGTGGGAGAGAAAAAGAGAGGTGAAGAGGGAGAGATGGAGGGAGAAAAAGTGGGGGAGAAAGAAACAGTGGGAGAAAGAGGGAGATAAATGGAAGGGTTGAAGTAAGGCTGGAGCATTAAAGAGATGGAGAAAGAAAAGGAAAAGTCTGGAAACAGACTGGGTGGGGGTGGTTAAGGGACAGATTTATGAATGTGCAGAGGGAGAGGGACTGCATGAGGGATGGAGTCAGGGAGAGGGAGGAGGAGAGAAAAAGACAGACAGAGAGAAGAAGAAGGGAGAGGGATGGAGAGAGAAAGAGTGTGTTTTGGAGAGAGCTCAGTATTTGTGCTTGGCTGTCATGTCACACCTCAGTGTGAAGCACACAGCACCTGTTCAGAGTTCGGAGACGGAGCCAGAGACCCCGCACGCTCCCAGGCCCTCAGAGCTAACCCAGCCTCTCACCAGTGAGCTCACTGATTGGTTAAGAACTAATACGTGTCCTCTGATTGGCTGACGGACAACGGATGTGATGATGAGCTGCAGCTAAAGATGTGTCCCAAATAGGTTGGTTCCTGGTGGATGCAGATTAACGTCATGTCTTGACCTCTGGAAAATAGGTATAGTGTATAGATTGGTTCATGGCTCAGCAATGTGTTCCACAATCGGTTGCCTGAAGATCACGTTGGTGGTTGATGGCTGGTGGCAGTTGATGCTGCCTATGCAGATGGGCTGAATACAACCCCCTAATTATGTAGAATCTGATTGTTTAATTTGACAGATGTCTCGAATGTCTTTCGAGATTAGGGATGAGTTCAAATGAGAATGTTGCTCCTGTTTCCTGATTGAACAGCGTATTTGATTGTGACAATGTGCAACAAGCTTTCGAGTTTGAAGGCATGTTCAAGGATTACCCAAACAACAGCAATGTGCATAAACCCCACCACAGACTTAAGAAGCTAGTGCACAATTTCATGTTTCCAAATGTCCTCTACTAAAGCCCTGTTTCCACCAAGCAGTACAGTACAGTTCGGTTCAGTTCGGTTTGCAATTGTTTGTGTCTCCATGGTAAGAATTTTTGAAGCGTACCTAAATAACCGTACCAAACCGTACCATTTTCTGGCACCCTTGTGTTGCGGTACCAGTTTGTGGTTTGTGGTTTGTGGCCTAAAAAAAATTCCATCATGCAACAGGATGTTGAGTGCATCTCTGTTTCTGTAGAATTGAATGTTTTGCAATGTATAGTACATGTTGAACTTGTTCCAACGGATTTCTGGTAGGGTGACTGCTGATGTTGGCTTTTGGTCTCCCGTTCCCTAATTTAGGATTGATCAGTGATGTATGCATTTTTGACAGATTCTTGCATTCGTAGTAACTATTGATAATGGCTCGTTTTTAATCTCCATCTCTCTGTCTCTCTCTCTCTATCTCTCTCTCTCTGTGTCTCTCTCTCTCTGTGTCTCTCTCTCTCTCTGTCGTTCTTTCTTTCTTTGTCTCTCTATTTCTCTCTCTCTCTCTCTCTCTGTCTCTCTGTCTCTCTCACACTCTCACACTCTCACACTCTCACTGTCTCTCATTCAGATCGGTCTACGATGACCAGCCCAACGCCCACAAGCGCTTCATGGAGAAGCTGGACGCCAGGATACGGAACCACGACCGCGAGATCGAGAAGATGTGCAACTTCCACCACCAGGGCTTCGTGGACGCCATCACAGAGCTGCTCAAAGTGCGGGCGGACGCGGAGAAACTTATGGTGAGGAGACAGTTAGGGTCATGGTTTGAAGCAGGCGCTTTTTTTAAAGCAGGGTACAACACTAAAAAATTAAGAGATCCTTCATTCCCACTGCAATACACAACCTAAACATGGACCAATAAACCTGTTTCATAATCTTTTTTTCTTTACTCGTACAGCCTCAAACCTAAGACAGTTTTCTGTCGCTTTTGTGATAAACATTAAAGCTTTTTGAATCTTAAAACACCATATTATAAACAACTAGAAAAGCCCTCAGAGAGCGCAGACCTCCGCCAAGGCAGCTTGAGTCTCCACCTTATTGTCATTCTGACCTTAAGACATTAAAAGACATTAATCATGTTAAAACATTTTATTACTGGTGTAATAGTTAACTAGTGGGTTCGTTCACTCATGCTCACACGAACTTGGTTGGCTCTTCGGTGCAGGAAAGTACTTTATCTAATTTCCACTGCCAACATGAACTACTGGGCTGCTCACCACTACCGCTCTAACTCTCTTCTGTCTTTCACTGAACCCTCTAACCAAAAACTCAACAACTCCTTGACCCGCAACAGGAGCCTCATTTCCATACCAACCTATATTCCCTCCTTTCAAAATAAAAGTCTCTATAGATTCCATGCTACACTGGTAACTGCACTGAATAAAAAAATCCTGGATTATCTGGATCACCACCAAAATCAAATCAGCTTTAAGTTAGGCCACTTCTGACCTATCCTGAAAATTTCCAACGCTGGCGAAAACATAACCTCCTTGGCGGAGATAAAAAACCATTGGGTACATTTTAAAATGAGCAAAAACTTCATGGAAATAAGTGTAAACATAACAACATAGACTTTCTGCTCTACAGTCCAAAGTGGCAGGTGTCCATTTTCGTAGCTGTGGTACGAGATGATGCTCAAAATATAGGTCCCACTTCATGTACTTCTCACGCAAGCACATGGCAGATGTTGGCTGCCAACAGTCCCCTTAGGGCACTCTGCTTCTGCATGAGGCTGTAAGAGTCAGTGAGGTTAGCATTCGATGAGGAATGATTATTTTAGTGTTGGATTGGAGGTGGGCATTCACCTGGCTAGCGTTGCCATTGTACCTCCACTTAATATTGTGTTTCTCTACAGTGCTGCGTCAGGAAACTTTACTAAGGTTCTGGCTTGGCTATACCCAATTTTTGGGGTATCAACAGAGGGAGGTCTATGTCACTTGGTAGCATGGCTCAAAGTGATGACATTAAACTTCTGCGATTGGTTGAAGGCAGGCCCAATAGTTTAAAAGTTTCACGGAAAGTGTTTGGCTAACTGGAAATATACGTATGCTTATGGGGACTAGCCAGACTCTTTGCATAAAGTGAAACCACCTCACACCTGACTCTGCTCCCCTGACAACTCACTGCACCTTTCAGATATAGGCACAGAGATGAGATTCCAGATCATTTAAGCCTATTAAACCAATGATATATTAGAACATGCAGCTGTTAAACAGGAATAGTTCATTTGAAATACGAAACAGTATTTATAGTGTTTATATATGAATGTGTTTTTGAATATTTGAGTATATTGTATGTCTTTTGAAATCTATAGATAAATGTTGATTTAAAAATCAAACATTTGTGTTCCTGTGGACCTAGGTTTGAGCCATAATCATATTCTGATCCCACTCTGTCTCCCTCTCCCACATATTTCATGTCTCTGTCTGTCAAATTGTTCTATCACCCCCCCCCCCCAAAAAAAAAAAAACCTTTAAAATTGAAGAATTGCCTCGGTTAGCAGTCTCATAGTCTCATACGAGTAAATTGGGTGCATTCGAACGAGGCATGTTCCGTGACCAGGCTGGAGCTGCAGGCTTCCCATCCCATCATCCCTCAGGTGGCCAGGGAGGCCGTGGCCAAACACTCGTTAGCTCTCCTTACAAGCGACTCGACGCGAGATTGCATGCACCAAACAATGAGGGGTGGTTCGCCGAGAGGTCGCAATTAAGACGCGAGCGTGTTACACAAAAAACGCATATTCAGATAACGAGTATGACAAACAAGGTCTCGTTCCCTCGTTTTCTCTTTCTTTCTTCTTTTCTCTCTCCCTCTCTTGCTGTCTCTCTCTTTCTCTTTTCCCGGGTCCCTGGGGAACCGCCGGGATTTTAATGAGATTTTTAATAAATCCCGATCACGCTTGCTCCTTAACGATGACCTAATGAGTGGCGCAATGTGGGAAAGTCGTTGGCCGTGTGCTCCCTCCCTGCACCTGCACGGGCACTGACCACCGCTCCGCCACACACACACACACACACACACACACACACACACACACACACACACACACACACACACACACACACACACACACACACAGACCCCACCACCCTCCACCCTCCCTCGCCCAATCTGTGAACTCCAGACCCCCCCGAACCCCCACAGCCACCAACACCACCACCACCCCCCAAACCACCCCCCCACCCTATCCCCTACTCATCTAGGGTCCCGGAACAGGGTTCCTCATGCTCTCTGTGATGTGAAGCACCCACCCACCCACTCTCTCTCCCCTCCTCATTCAACAAATGCTGCAAAGGAAAAAAAAAAACAAGAAGGAAAGAATGAGCAAATGAACAAGTGAAAGAAAAAAGAACCGAGAAAGAGAGAGAAAGAGAGAGAGAGAGAGCCCCGATGTTTAATTACCAGAAAAATGCCCCGCGCATTGGAGGCGGCAGACAAAGAATGGCACATAGAGCTCATTGAGGTTATCAAGAAGGGGACCAGTGGTCAATTGGGTCATTGAATTGGATTGTTTGACAGGGCCCGGAGTAGCAGCCCCGAGTTCAAAAATCCCCAAGTAAAATCGAGAAGTTTGTCACAGAATCTGTTGGGAAGGGGGCTGTCACAAGCGATTACGCCGCATAAAAGCGTCCGGGCCGACCCCCGGGTTCCGAGGGCCCCGCAGCGCGTTTAATTTGAATTTCGGGGGCCTTTGTCCGTGCCCCGTCATGAAGCATGATCTGATTACAAGGGTGAGCAGCCCCAACCGGGGGAGGAATTGTGGGGAGCTTATTTGTCTAACAAAAGTGATATTATGTTTTTTAAGGGACAAGTGACCGACACTAATCAGAGACTTCAGGAGGCCGGGAGAGAGGTACGTATTACCCTGTTGTGCGGTGGGTTTTCTTTCTTTTTTTTTTTTTTCTTTTTGCCTCTGTGTCGGTGTATGTTTATGTTTTTAGGTGTATGTGAGTGTGTATGTATGCTTGTGTGAGTGTTTCTGTGGGTAAGTGTGTGGGTGCAAGAGAGAGTGTGTGTGTGTGTGTGTGTTTGTGTGTGTGTGTGTGTGTGTGTGTGTGTGTGTGTGTGTGTATTGTTGTGAGATACAGTATGTGTGAGTGTGTCTGTTTCTGTGTAAGGGTGTATTGGTGTGTGTGCAGTGCCACCATGTACCGTTAGATGTGAAAAGACTGGAGAGGAGATTGGAGTCGTGGGGATGGATGGATGGATGGATGGATGGGGTGCAGTGTGAGTGCAGCGCAGCGCAGTGTGCAATATGAAACAGAACAATAGGACGGGGCCAAAACAGTGCCGTTAATTGTCACTGGGCATTTTCCCCTCTCTGACCCGCCCCTTATGTAAGGTGACGGCACAGACGGAGGAGGTAATTCGCTGTCGGCTGCAGCAGAGGAACATGGCCACCACCGTGGAGAAGCTGCAGCTCTGCATCCCGGGTGAGGGCCTTTGGGCACGACCCCATACACACACACACACACACACACACACACACAAGCATGCATACACATACGAACACATATAAGCACAGAGGTGCCTTTGGGCACGACCCCATACACACACAAACATAAACACACACACACACAAGCATGCATACACATATTAGCACACACACAAACACACATACGCACAAATAAACACACATGCATACACATATTAGCACACACATACGCAGACATAAACACACACACACACACACACACACACACACACACACACACACACACACACACACACACATACAGACACATAAACACACACCTTTTTGTTTTATACATGTTTTTACACTTGTTATACACTATAAACACGTACAACACAAACACACACACAAACAGCCGTCAAAGCCACTCCCAGTCATACACATACACACGCATAAAGGCTGCCAAACACTGTCTTTTCAAACACTAAACACTGCACAGACACACACACAGCAAGAGAGCCATTATCTCCAGTTCAGTTGCTCAGTGTTGCGTGAAGGAATTCCATCAAAGCGGAATGAACAGAAACATACTATATACTTTGTTATGTCACATGATTCTTATTGGCCATACTTGATCGTTATTAACAGCATTGCTTGGCAGGATATACACAGATCCACTGTGTTATAAATTATCAAAAGTTTATTTATTTGTGGTTTACTTGGTAGGGACAGATGTATATAGTCAAACAGTGTAAATAGATTATTTAATTCAGGTTGCATAGTGTTTATAGCAAATGCTAATTTTAAACACTTCAGATCAGTTATAAAACTGTTGAAATGTTATGTTTTGTGCGTTTTGGTATGCGGCACACACTTTTTATTCTAACTGACTTAAAACAATAAAATGACACAGTTATTTAACTAAGAGTGAAATGTCCATTAAATACTACTGTTGCTAATAACCATCATAACAGTATTAAATATGTCAATACCACAGTATGTGCTCATATGCATTTTGTCAGTGCTTTACGTGGGATGCTCTTCCTGTTTTCTTGTTTCTTATTGTGTCCTTTTCCCTTTGTAGTCCTTGAAATGTACAGCAAACTAAAGGAGCAGCTGGAATCTAAAAGGTATGTTATTTCTCTGCCATGTTAGCTCATTTTTGGTTGTGTGTGTGTGTGTGTGTGTGTGCGTACTGTACAGCTTAGGTCTAAAAGGTACATTACTTATCTGCCATTGGAGCTCATTTGAGTTGTCAGTGTATGTGTGCAGTGTGCTATTGCACATTTTCTGTGAGTTGTGTGTGTGCACTCTTTTATAGGCTATAGGGTTGAAGTCTGATACAGGACTTCAGGATATGCATCTGTCATTACGTTACAACGCATTACGTTCAGTACATTGCCTTACATTTCTCTGCACTATACTTCGCCAGCGCTACGATATATATATGTAACACTTTATTGTCATAGTTACGAAATGGTCAGGAATTATGACGTACAGTGTAATAAAGTGTGCAACAATATGAGACGGCATGTACTTGCACTATATTTACTATATATTCCACCATGTAAGACCTAATTCCCACCTTTAGGATACAGTGTAAGTATTTAAGGTCAATTGTCACACCTTCTTACACTGTTTATGATGTAGATACACTGTAACAGGGACACAACAATCAACAGTTGAGAAACCACAGACCATGCATACAGTACCCATGGGAGATTCAAGGGAAACTGCTAAGAAGGCTTAGGCGTAATTGTTAGTGTTCTCTCTCGTTTGTAAACGTGCGAATCTCCTCCCTCCCTCCCTCCCTCCCTCCCTCCCTCCTTCGCCCCTCTAAAAAGCAACGGTTGACCCCGAGCTTGGCCCTTTCCCCACCATTCCTTTCTGCGCCTGTCACCCGCCACACTGTCGCCACAGCCCTCGCCGTCAAATTGAGGCAATTAGTGCAGCATAGTGTGGAGGCTGTGCTAGCCTTCTCGGCTCCTCTGACCCCCCCCCCCCCCCCCCCCCCCCCCCCACACCCCCAATTTTTTTTTTTAAAAAAAACCTCCATCCGACCCACCCCGCCCCCCCAGCCTGGCGCCCTTCGCCCCTTCAGTGAGCAGTGTGTGTCCAGGGTGCGCTAATGACAGGGGCCCCAGACACGGCCCTAATCAGGCACTCTCTCAGGGCTTCACATGTGAGGGGGGTGGGCATGGGGGCGGGGGGGGGCTGGGAAAGGTGCCACAGTGACAGACCCCATAACACACCACACCGCACACACACACACACGCACACACACACACACACACACTATACACACTCCACACACTATATAAACACACACAAATGATGACTACAAATGCACATAATATACATACATACACACACACACACTTTAGACGTCATTATTTACACATACAGGCTATATACACACACCATAGACAGACAGACATCACACACGCCACACTATACCGATGTCGCTGGCAAAAGTAGAAAGCCACAACGTAGTACATTTGAATACATAGCTAGTCTTAAGGTAGAGGGCGAAAATGGACAAGGGCAAAACATTCAGATCAGAGGACAGGACAAGATAATGACATTGTAGTACATCCGAATTGTACCTGCTACTAGCTGGACTGCTATCTAGAAACTGCTACTGTAATGGTCAGGTGGCTAGTTTTAATCATCTTAAAACAACAGTAAGCATTTTTTTCAATCTTAAAGTAATGTTTTCAAAATTGTTTCAGTGCGTCATCAACTTGTAACATTGTGAAGGGCACTTCTGAATTTGCTTTGCAGCCCTCCATGGGCTATAACCACACTAAATAAGTTTGGCAGAACGGGCCAAACTGTAGTTCTGTATGAGAGACAATTCCGCTTCCAACCTGTAGGGTGACCAAAAACGAAAACTACTACTTTTACTATTTAATATATTGCAGTGTTTCTGTATTACAACTTTTCATATGCAAGACACTGCTTCTTTTGAAGGCAGTGGCAGATTAATTCAGTATTACTCACTGTGATTTGCAGGAGGCCATAGTATTAAAAATCCTACATTCAGTATTTTAAAAATACAACACTATACAGTATTTTTTAAAATACTGGCCTAGAGCTAAAGATCTTTGCCCAAACCCGACGGGACCCGAGGGGTTTGGGCTTAGTTTCTATTCTATCATTTCACACGGGCTCGGACCGGGTTCGATCATGCAGTCCAAGTGCGCAATGAATTCAACGATGCGCGATGAACTCAACTTTTCACGTTTGTCATAATAAATGATGTTAAAATGTATAAATGTCTTATTCTTGACAACAGGCGAAAGATCTGTATTCATGCGCATATTTGAATAATGTTGGAATATAAACGGCTCGGGCTTTAGAAAAACTGTCAAGCTTCGGTCCGGGTCGGGCTCAGGCTGAATTCGGCCTTGTCGGGCCTAACTTTTAAGGCCCGATTACAGCTCTATACTGGCCTAGCCTACTCTGAACCTATGATCATTTTTCAGTCTCACCCAGTGGTTTCCTTTCACCAGTTTTTGCCCTGTCAGTCTTCCCTGTCCTGTGTGAATACTTCCAGAAAGCCAGTGCTTCATTAGGGCCCTATGAAATCCATTTTATTTTTTCTCAAATTGTGTTATATATATTTTTGTGTTACTTTTTTTTTTTTTTTTTTTTTCGTAACTTCGGATGTTTGAAGGCTTCTAACCAATATTTGTCTTTAAAAAGTCAAGGGCAGACACAAACAGAAATTTATGTTCTAACAAATGATTAAAAGAAATTACAATCTACAAAAAAAGATTTTATAGATCTATAAAGATGTAATGTAATGTAATCTATTAAAAAATGTTAATTCCATACAATTCCATGAGTAGATTCCGTGATTCCGTCCATTTTCTCCACCGTGGCAGTCATAGGGCCCTACTCAGTGGGAGTGTCAGAGAGGGCTGAGAGACAGCAGTGGTGTGGTGGGGTGGGGGTGGGGGTGGGGGCGTACCCCTGGGGGTGTCGGCTGGTTGTGTAAGTTTGCCCGCCTTGGCGCCACTAACCAGCAGAATGAAGGGACAGTAAGTGCGAGCCATTGTACCGTAGGTGCCTCAGTTATGGTCCATGACCCTC
>CM059287.1:21693256-21750756 GCA_030347295.1 Setipinna tenuifilis | reverse complement strand
ATCTGTAACTGTTTTTGTTATTCCAATGTTGGAAGTCACTTTTGGACAACAGCATTTGCCAAGCACATAAATGTAAACATAATACATGGAGGAAGGTGGAAATAACGTTTAATTTTCCTAAAACATTTTTGATTTGTTATTGTGTAATCTCTGCATGGTTTTTGGTCATGGTCACAACTTGAATTTCTTTTTCTTTTTTGTTTTTCCAGCATGAAACTGTGGAAGGCTACAGGAAGTATTTCAACCAGATAGTTGGGTAAGATTGGTCGAAAGCAGAGTCTAATAACATTTCCAGCCATTCAATACTTCAGAAGTCCAATAGGTTGATTTGGCAACATCCAGAGATGAGTAACCTGGCTGCAATTTGCTGTAACCTGGTTACAATTTGTTTTACTGTCCCTCCAACAGTGTATCTACATAATTAGATACCTTGTAAACAAAGTGGGTAAGAACATATAACATTTTTTACTTACACTGTACCTTAGAGTTAAGGTTAAGGTTGGGATTAGGATTAGTGTTATGTCTGTAACAGTGTAAAGATAGAAAGCTACCATTGTAACATGTAGATATACAACAAACGGGACTGTTTAAATGAAGTGAAATCTTCACATTTGTTCTGGCTATAACCAACTAATTAAAATTAGTACAAATCCTTAGCCAGGTAGGTAAATAAGCTGTTTGATGAAATCACTGCTGTTAAATGTACAGGGAACAGAGCAAAACATGGCCAGAAGTTTAAGACCATGCTGCCAAGGTTCTCGCACCTCTAGACGTCCAAGACACTGTTGCACACATTGTGTAAACGTAGAAACATGTAGCCAATTTAAAAAAAAAAATGACTAATTGATTTTAGACTCTGGACTCACAGTTCAGCCTCTATCAGCAGGGGGTTGTTTTTCTCACCTGCTTGTTTGTTTGTTTGTTTGTGTTTGTGTGTGTGTGTTATTTGTTGTGGTGTGTGGCAGGTTCTTTGTGGTGGAGGACCACATCTTACATGCGACACAGGGGCTGGTCACACGGGCCTTCACGGACGAGCTGTGGAACATGGCCCTCTCCAAAATCATCGCCGTCTTACGCACACACTCGGTAAGGGGCCCCTCGCTGAAGTACGCGCACGCACGCACGCACGCACGCACGCACGCACGCACGCACGCACGCACGCACGCACACACACACACACACACACACACACCTGCACAGGTATTAGGCTGTAGTGAGGGGTAGCAGTACTGCCACAGGGGGCAGCTCTTAGTGCCCTGAGAGGCAACTACTGGGGCTGCTCCTTCAGACCTGGCCTGGGCCATACCGGTCTGTCTTGTGATTAAAAGAAAGACTGCGTGTGTGTGTATGTATGTATTTAGAATGGTAGGGTGGCACACACACACACACACACACACACACACACACACACACACACACACACACACACACACACACACACACACATACAAACACATACCCCAACATTCAGCTTGTCCCCTGCTGTGCCCCCACGGTGTCACGGCCACAGAGCAACCCCCCCCCGTTCCCAACACCACCACCACCACCCCTGCTACATCTGCATAATCCCCAAACTGATTTACAACTGACTGGGCCCTGCTAACATCTCAGCACCCCAGAATATTCACACTTAATCTCCTGTCATTGCCTCAATCTGTCCCCCATTAGGAGCCAGTGACCCCCTCACCACACCAGTGTGTGGAGGGGCGGACACAGAAAGGAGGCTCACCTGGAAATGGGCTTAATTACCACTCCCCTGTGTTCCCATTGGAAACATAAACGAGAGAGAGAATGACACTGAAACAGCCTAAACAAAGCCAGCCAGCAACACAAAACAACCTTTTTTTCTTCTCAAAAGAAATGGCTGTGACATGAGAGATGGAAGGAGAAGAGGAGAGAGGAGAAGGCTTAGCCTTGGAAAATTACAAGTGACGGGTCATCTGCTGGTTTAGTCTTGTGACACCTTTAAGGTGATTTGTTTTAGAATGAGTGGAGTCGGTGTGTGTGCCTGTGTGTTGGTTTGTAATGTTGTGAAATGTACATGTTTGAGAATGTATGTTCATGAGAGGGTGCTGTTGTGTGTGTTTGTATTTGTGTGCTAACAACACTGGTATGTGTGTTTGTGTGTGTGTGTGTTTGTGTTTGCATGCGTGTGTGTGTGCGTGCCTGAGTGTGTGTGTGTGTGTGTTTGTGTACGTGTGTGTGTGTGTGTGCCTACACGTTTGCAAGCCTGGTGAGCGGAGTGTGTCCGGCCGGCCCTGGGGCCTGTGGAGTGCCGCTGTGTGTCAGTGACCAGGCTGCGCTCATTTGGCCAGTGATTTACGCACTCCCACGGGCACTCGCTCTCACCCTCCCCTCACTCCCTCCCTCCCTCCATCCATCCCCTCCCTTCCCTCCCTCGCTCCTGCCCTCCCTACGTCCCCTCCCCTTCGCTCTCACCCTCCCCTCCCTCCCCTTCCCCTCGCTTCTCCCCTCCCTCCCCGACTGCCTTATGTAAATGTTTAACAAACCACCACCAGAAAGAGGGAGGGATGGAGAGACCCAGTATGGACCTGAGAGAGAGAGAGAGAGAAATGTGAGAATCAAAATTAAAGTTATTTGATATTCATGTATACTAACGTATATTAAAAAAATACTTCTGTCAGTTGTTGACTCTAGTCATATGAGAGACAGAGAGAAAGAGAGAGAGAGAGATGGAGAGAGAGAGAGATATGGCAGAAGGAATGTCACAATCAAAATGAACATCATTTGACCAGGCATAATCACAGATGCCCGTTGTTGACTCTGTAGTTCTCCATCTGTGTAAACAGATTCACATTACATACAGGCATTGTAGTGTACTATATATGACACACAGACATGACCGTGGCAATGTAATGTGAAGAAGAACAATGTCGAAGAAAGAACGAGACTGAAAGGGAGAGAGGGAAAGTGAGAAGGAGAGAGAAAGAGAGGGAGTGAGAGATTGAGAGACAGGGAAGGAGAGAGGGGTCGTAAATCAACCTTTGAGGCCCTCCGCAGGCTGCTGTGTCTGCTCCAGCAAGGCCCCTTGCTCAGGCTCGCGGTGGAGGGGCTGGAGGGGCTGGAGGGGGTCATTCTCACTCTGCACCCCACGTCCTAACAGCACGTCCTGACACCACTGGGTCCAGATAACCACTGCTGACACCACAGCAGCCTAAAGCCAAGACACATGCACACACACACACACACACACACACACACACACACACACACGCACACACACACACACACAAACACACACACACAAACACAAACACACAGGTGTAACAAACACATCGGGCCATTCGTGCAGCAGAGGCCACCACTTGCTTTGTTATGGTCAGGGTAGATTATGGCAAAAAGTTCAGTGTGGACCGCTGGACACTTTTCACACTCAGTGGTTGCCATCCAGGCTGTTTGACAGAAGGGGAGGACCATCGAACACTTCTCTCACTCATGAAAATGGTGTGCAACACATTATAAATGAAAGTTACAGCACTAAATTTCTCTAAAAAAAAAAAAAAAAACCACTAAGCCATTGTTGGCCATTGGGCCTCACGTGGCTATGCTGGAATTCAACCAAACCTACCCAAAAGCTGGTAGAAAAACTCTCATCAGGGCTCCCGCGGGTCATTAAAAAGCATGAAAAGTCATTAAATGGATTTGGCGAAAATTCAGGCATGAAATGGCATGAAAAAGCATGAATTTCGATGTTCATGGGCATTAAAAAAATTGTAAACTTAATTGAATAAAAACATTGTTTCTCACGATTTATTTTGATTATATAAACATTTTAAATCTAATTTTGATCCGAAGTAGCGTAATCAGAGACGGTAACCAATTTAGAATCTTTGGCGTAATGATTGACAGGTGGAACCTTTTAATCGGCTGCTTTTTACGGCCGGTGCTGAAAGTTGAGACACCGGACTAATGCAAGTTTCGAGCAAGCGTGTAAGCAAAGATGCTGAAGTAATGCTTTTACCATGAAATGACGGTAAAATGGGGAAATGCAAATTTCAACAAAAGTGGCTGGAGGAAGAACAATTTAAAAGCTGGTTAAAGCCTGTTGATGGGCAACCCGGCTTTGCATTTTGCACCGTGTGCAAAAAAAACGTCCAACTTTGTACAATGGGCGTCAACGCGCTGAAGTCTCATATGCAATCGGAGAAACATAAATCGGCGTTCAAAGGCAGGCAGCAGCTAACAGTTTCATTATTAATGAATTGGTATGTCTGAACTATGTAATAATGATGCGCATGTTGTAGGAAATGACTTTTGGTGTCAAGTGTAAATGTTGCATATTAAACGTATTTCAAACATAAACTAGTTAACCTTGTATAATATAACAAGATGAATAATAAGGATTCCTAAAGGGCTGATATTGGCTGTGTTATATACACCCCCCTGGACATGAACATGTTGTCTTTTTTATGTCCTAACACAGAGGACCATGTTGCAACTAAGTGTTTCTCACTTTGATATGTTATGGGAGTAAAAACAAACGGAAAGTGCAACACTGCTTGCTAGACAGACAAACCACTCAAGCACTGTAGCAATTAGTGTTGTGTTTGGGTGAAACTAGGGTAAAAACAGTGATACAGCGGCACCTGCAATATACTGTACCAAGGTGTACAGGCCTTTTCTAGCCATTTGGGCTCATATACACAAAGCATCCTAAGACTAAAAGTGGCTCTTAATGATGTAATTCTAAGAAAAAGTAAGAAAAGATTTTTCTTAGTATCTCCCTTGGTATAATAAAAGTTATTCACAAAGCATCTTGGACCTTAAGAGGTGAAAAATTATTATGAAGAGAGAGGGGAGTCTGCGTCCACCATTAATGTCACGTATATTAAGTAGTAAAATTACTAGCATGGCATGTTAACATACCAAGCAAATCAATATAATAGCATGTAAAGGAAGTAAGTTCAAACAATTTTGTAACAATTGTAGTTGTGTAACAATTTAATTTTGCATCATGACAATTTTCACGATTACTTTTCTTAATGCAGTCTGTAATCGGTTAATTCCACTGTCCATTCATTATCAGAAGCGTTTTTTTTTTTTTTTGATTTTTGTTACAGCTTTTAGAAGACTGCATCATACCTAGCAACAGGGTCAACCACACCTTTTCACTAAGATAAAAGTTTCTTGGATTCCTTGCTAGAATTTCTTAGGCCAAGTTATGAGCTCTCTGAGAGTCCTTGTGAATGCAGGCCCTACTCCTTTGGATTTCTGTCTGCATTACATTACTTTACACTTAACAGACACTTTTATCCAGAGAAACTTACAATAGAGGACACAAATGACAAATCAAGTTACAGTCTGTTTTTCAAATAAAAAAGTGGCGTTGTCAAATGCTTACAATTTGTGTGTGACTGAACGTGCCTGCATTTGGACATTGGCATTAAATTAGTTGAAAGTGGCATGAAAAAGGGCATGAAAAAGCATGAAATAAGATGTGCTGATACCTGCAGGAACCCTGCTCATCCCATCTTAGTCTTGTTACCGCCACTGAGCATCATGCAGACACAGACACAGACACAGTTAACTTACAAATGCAACACCTGGCTGAAGAGTGTATAGATGTCAATAAGGGCCTGATTTTTGAAGTACAGGTATTAGTAGTAATATATGGGGTGTTTTTTTTTCCTGTAGCATTCTACACACTGTAGCCCTTTGAACATGTCCGACTATTTTCTATCAGCTATATTATATTGTATTACATTAGGTTTGTTTCATAGGACTATGTGTTTTATATGCCTGATGGCATATGTGACACCTGTACATGAGATTTTGTGGGAAAGTTGCCTGTCATTATATAAAAAGTAACACGGTTCCTTTTTTAATGTATCTACATGTAAAAACATGTCGTATTATGTAGTTACACTGTACATGCCTAACACTAACCCTAACCCTATAGTGAAGTGTAAGTGCATAATGTTACATATTGTTACACACTTTGTTACACTCTACCTAAGTTATGTAACCGGGACAATTAATTACAGTGTAACCATATATTATATTATATTATATTATATTATATTATATTATATTATATTATATTATATTATATTATATTATATTATATTATATTATATTATATTATATTATAATATATTATTATTGGAGCTTTTAAAGGGTCAGTACAGCAGAGGAGTTGAGTGGGCTGGTAATACAGGATGGGACACTAAAGCAGACATACTTTGGGGAATGCCACTGTGGAAAGATAAGGCTTATCTCCTTATCATCACAGCACCTCATTAACCAAAGACAATATGATACACTCCTGCTGACTAGTGGGCTTATGTGTGTGCATGACCCAGAACAAGACATTTGGTGCATAAAAGTGCTTGTTCATATGTGTATGTGTGTGCATGGTGTTTGTGTGTGTGAGATAGAGAGTTGTGTGTGTGTGTGTGTGTGTGTGTGTTTGTGTGTGTGTGTGTGTGTGTGTGTGTGTGTGTGTGTGTGTGCTCTCTAAATCCTGTCACTCAACACTCCCTGGCCCGGGTCAGGCCATCTCACTCCTCTTCGTAGACCCCCCCCCCCCTACACACATACACACACACACACACACACACACACACCCCTTAAGCACCCCTATGGAGCGAGCTCCATTCCATCAACGAGTGGTGGGGGGGCACAGCATTCACGTGCTAATTCCTGCTTAAGAGGCCTTTATAAACCCTCCTCAGGTATGTGATCAATAAGTGACCCTCCGTGAGCCGGCCATTTGATGCTAATTAATCAAGAGACAAGGTTCTCTTTCTCCCAGAGAGGAGCGGGGAGGAGGGGGCTGGAGTAGTTTAAGAATGGGGTGATTTTTCTTACTGATTGATTTGACCTCAGTCGTTTGTCCGCACAGGCTTGTAGGCCACGCTATCTTAATTAACCGGCTAATCTTTAACAGTTATTAACTCCTACCTCAGGTGAGGCCGTTGCATTGTCTGTGCAAATACAAGACATTTGGCCTTATTTATTTGGCCTCTTGTTAGGTGACTTGATAATCAGCATCAGATTTATCGGCCAGGTATACTTACACGCACAACGGATTTGACTCCTGCAGATGTTGCCTCTCTAGTATACATTCAACATTAAAACATATAGTGAATGACAAAAGTGGGGTATAACACATGTGTACAACAAGAACAACAATTTGCAGGTCACATAAAATACTTACCGGGCAATAAAAAAACACAACATACAATATAAAAATCATGTACACAGTGTATGTGCATAATGTACAAAGTCAGTAATATACAAAACAATGTACAGCCGAAATGTGATTTTGAGCAAGGATAAAGTACAATACAATGTGTAGGAAGATGTGTCATTTTATGAGTTTTCTTTTGTTATTTAGTTGCCTGAGATTTTAATAATGTTTCTTTTGTGTTGTCTGTGTCTTCTTCTCTGCACCCCTGTAGTCGTATTGCAATGATCCAGACCTGGTCCTGGAGCTGAAAAACATGATTGTGATATTTGCAGACACTTTACAGGTTAGTGTGTGTGTGTGCAGGCATGTGTGTGTGTGCATGCGTGTGTTTGTGTAATGTTTGTGTAACGTGTGTGTGTAATGTCAAGCTTACACCACAGAGCAATTTACACCAGTAGCATAGTAAGCATACCTTTTACGGGCGGGAATGTTTCTGGAGTGCATAGGAATTAGTTTGGAATTTTAATAGGAATTTTAATTTGGTACTCTAGTCTCACTGTTACATGTCATCTCCAATGTAATTATAATAGCAATAATAATAGTAATAATAATAATATGTGTAAATGATTATCTGCTGATGCTTTTAAAATGTTTATTTCTGGTAAATGGTGACTTATTGTCATTGTCATGCTGAACAAGAAAGTGATTGATTCTTTTCTCTGACTCTGGTGCCTGTGTCATCTAGGGCTATGGCTTTACAGTGAACAGATTGTTTGATCTGCTGTTTGAGATCAGAGATCAGTACAACGAGACGCTGCTGAAGAAATGGGCTCTGGTGTTCAGGTCAGTGCTGAACACGTCACAGGTGCTTACACAGTTATCATACACTAGCGGTGAAACACATATTGATCACACACACACACACACATACACACATACACACATATACACACACACACACACACACACACCAATACATCAAATACATGTTGATCATATAAGTAGAGATGGGTAGAAAGGCATCATGTGCATTAAGTTCCAATTAGTATTAAATCGTAGCTATCATTCAGTGAATAACATTCTGTGTGTGTGTGTGTGTGTGTGTGTGTCTGTCTGTCTGTCTGTCTGTGTGTGTGTGTATGTGTGTGAGAACAGGGAGATATTTGAACAGGACAACTACAGCCCCATCCCGGTGGAAACAGAAGAAGAGTACAGATCGGTCATCAGCAGGTTTCCCTTTCATGACGCAGACATTGAGAAGGTAACACACACACTCTCTCTGTCTCTCTCTCTCTCTCTCTCTCCCCCTCTCACACACACACATCCTCGTCACAATGCAATACACTCATACTTATATCAGAAGCCCCAAAGTTATGCCCCTTAGAGAATAGAATGATAACAGCTCTGAGGACCTCCACCCCTGCTAGTAGCTGGCTCATGTAGTTATAAGTATTAACATTAAAGGGGTCCTTCCGCTAAAAAACACTTTGAGTAGCTCTATTTACATACTTCAATACAATATTTCGTTATTTTTATTCATATTTCTGTGTCACCACTATGGTTTAATGCATTGTGCGTCATTTCTGTGAAAAATTATGTCCTAGTTCTCTTGCTTAACGCTGTTTTCTGTAAGCTATAACAGGTCTAGTGGTTGAACGACTGGCTTTTCCGGTGTCCCTCGTGAATATCCATGACGTGTCAATAAGGCACCTCTGATTGGGCAAATTCGCTGTCTTTCGCTCACCTAGCTTTTGTCCACTGTTCTTCCTTTGGGATGTGGGCTTGCCATACATGGCTCTGGGCGGGGCTTACGACCTAGTGACGTAGATAGGTTTAGCCTGCTCTGGTCCGCTCATTTTGGTTAGCTCGACTCTTCAATGACCAGTAAAACCATGAGGGTCGAATGTCACGTCTTGGAATGCTGCGTGCATATACTGCTTGTTGTGACCCACCACATTGTAAATAGAGCTACTCAAAGTGTTTTTTAGTGGAAAGAACCCCTTTAAAAATTGTAGTCCCCATTTTTTTGCTTTATGTGCCTCTTAATGTTATGACCTGTGCCTTAGGCTCATAGAAAAAGAGGGAAAAAAGTCAATGTTGACATGTCTGTGTTTTTGGCAGCAACCATTTCCAAAGAAACTTCCCATGTCCCAGTCGGTGCCTCAGATGTACACGCAGGTCAAGGAGTTCATCTACGCCAGCCTTAAGTTCTCCGAGTCGCTTCACCGCAGGTGAGAGACATCATAGAAAAAGATACACACACACACACACACACACACACATACACTCACACTCACATGCGCACGCACACACATACACTCACACATGTACACACACGTACACTTGCGCTCACACACACACACACACACACACACACACACAATTCAGTAGGAGACATGAGACACAAATTCATTGAAAACACATGAAACAAAAAAACAGTGAGACACAGAAAGACAAAACCGGTGACACACAGAGAGACAATCAGGGTGCTAAAACATGACACCATAGAAGATACAGTTTCTGCTGTTTTTTTACAGTCCACTTGTCAGGAATAATGTCAACAGATATTTTGAGTTGTGGTAAACAGCTGCTTTGTCATCATGACTCACTGCTTCTCGTATTCATTCAAAGACCGGCCAGTAGACCTTTACAATGTGTGTGTGGTGTCTGTGTGTGCGCGTGGTGTGTGTGTGTGTGTGTGTGTGTGTGCGCACACACGTCTCATTTAGTTTTTAAAATGTTAGTCACTGGGGAAATCCAACACTCTGAAGCGTCCTCTCTGGCAGGCTGTGGTAGTGTGTAGTCAGACTTACACAAACAAACGGGCAGAGGTGACCAGGCCACGCACATAAAAACACGGCTGACTGGACAAAGCCAACAACAACGGCCACTCACTGCACAGCGATGCTGCTACCCGGGTCAGAGGACGCCCCTCTCTCTCCCCCCACCTAACACCCCCCCCCCCACCCCCCCCAAACCTTGCGCCACCCACCCAGCCATGTTGCACTCTAAAGGCAAAAATTAGAATGAAAAACTATTTATCTGGAGATTAATTTAGGTCTGTCTGTCTGTCCGTCCGTCCATCTATCTATCAATCTGTCTATCTGTCTATCTATCCATCCATCCATCCACATCTATCCCTCTATCCGTCTATCTATCTATCTATCTATCTATCTATCTATCTATCTATCTATCTATCTATCTATCTATCTATCCATCTATCCATCTATCCATCTATCCATTCCATTAAAGAGAAACTTAACTTGGTTGGTCAGGGGTAGCTGCACAGCAGTAGAAATGTTGGCAGTGATACCGCAGTTACAAATCACACAAAACAGACACACACACGCACAGATACACACACATACACACACGCACGTTCGGGCACACACACACACACAGTGAGTGCGAGTAGTGTGAACCTGGGCTTAGATTGACTCCCAGGGGAAATCACCCCGTGACCCCGGCTTTACCCCGGTCATGTTGACCAGCCAGAGCCGCCCAGGCAGCGTGCCGCTTTAGACACCTTCCGCCAGGGGAGGCCGCATGGCTTGCTAGGGTGTCAACAAGCTGTGTGTGTGTGTGTGTGTGTGTGTGTGTGTGTGTGTGTGTGTGTGTGTAAGTGTGTAAGTGTGTAAGTGTGTGAGTGTGTGAGTGTGTGAGTGTGTGAGTGTGTGAGTGTGTGAGTGTGTGTCTGTGTGTGTCTGTGTGTGTCTGTGTGTGTCTGTGTGTCTGTGTGTGTATGTCTGTGTATGTCTGTGTGTATATGTCTGTGTGTGTGTGTGTGTATATGTCTGTGTGTGTGTCTGTGTGTATGTCTGTGTGTGTTTCTGTGTGTCTGTGTGTGTTTCTGTGTGTGTGTGTGTGTGTGTGTGCACCAGAGCATAGCCCCAGCTGTGCCAGTATTTGTTTTTACCGTGAGCCCCGGTGGCATTTTTCAGCAGCGCTGTGTTAGCTGAAGTGGCCAGGACCCGTGAGGGAAGGACTGGGTTTTGCTGATGAGAACACACACACATATATACAGACACACACATACACTCACATGCGCACACTCATACATACACACACATACACTCACACTTACACTTGTACACACACATACACTCACACATGCACATGCACACACACGTACACTTACGCACACACACACACACACACTCACACATGCACATGCACACACACGTACACTTACGCACACACACACACACACACACACACACACACACACACACACACACACACATACACACACAGTGACACTATTTTCGCAACAGTGTTTTTACCGTGCGCTTCAGTGGCATTTGCAGCAGCGCTGTGTGTACTGAGGCTGGGGGTCTGTGTTGTGCTTGTCCGACGGCACCCCAAATCCTTTCCCAGGCCCAGGGGCCGCCCGTCCACACACGCATCCCAGGGGGCTTAGCGAACAGTCCCATGATGTGTAGCGGCCGTTGGTTGACCCGGGAGGACAGATTGGACGGTGGGGTTTTAATGGTTAGATTAAGTTGCCAGCAAGACTTTCTGCACATCCCAAGTCCAGGTCTGTTAATGTAAAAAAAAAAAGTGTAAAGTGTTTCTTAACACATGCTCACACACACACACACACACACACACACACACACACACACACACACACACACGCATATGCACACATGTCCACTTGTATGAAGCCCACCACGCATAAATACAAATGTACACAGGCATGGACACAAAAACACATCAAGCCCAATGTACACAAAGCCCACACACACACATACACTGTGGTTCTGTGGCATCCAAAGCTCCTTACAGTCAACAGAGAACTCGCCAACCACCACCAGTGTAGTAGAGCATCTCACTGTGTGATGCATGGCAGCCATTGTCTTCCAGAAATCTGCACACAGCAGCTTGAGGTGGAGTGGAGTGAGGAGTCCTGATGGTTGTGCTGATGCCCTAATCCCTGAGTGGGTTAAGCTGTCCTCTTTTCTCTCCCCACGGCAGGCCTACTGCCCTGGAGGCCATGCTAATGGACAGCTCTCCTCAGCATCGCCTGTTGTGGTGCTAATTAGCCAATGATGATGACCACACACACACACACACACACACACACACACACACACACACACTCACACTCACACTCACAAACAGACACACAAACACTTCAAACACAAACATAGGTAAAGTCATCTGACCCCCTCCTCCACTTCAACTCTCCTCAGCCACTCACCCAACCCACCCAACATACTCTCTCTCTCTCTCTCTCTCTCTCTCTCTCTCTCAACTCACTCAACTCACACACTCACACACTCACACACTCACACACTCACACACTCACACACAGACACACACACACATTCTCTCACACACAGACACACAAACACTCCAAACACAAACATAGGTAAAATGATCTGAGCCCCTCCTCCACTTCAACTTTCCTCAGCCCCTCCCCCAACAACGTATTAGGCCCCTCCCCCGGGCAACTAATTTATCTCCTCCTTACTAATCAGCCCCTCCAAAGGTGGTGACACTTAGCTCTTGCATCAACAGCCACCGGCAGTGCTCTGCAAACACACATAAGCAAATAAACAAACAGACACTTACTAAACCAAACATGATTGACTAAGCAGACAGGTGCTGAGAAAGCACTGTGCTTTGCTAAAATCTTGCCTCCAGTGGGGCCACAAAATATTTGCTTCTTAAAACAGTCCCTGTATTTAATGATGTAAATTATTACATAACTAAGTCGCTGCTCATAGTGACCAAAGAATACATATGAGGTCACCAATTTTGCTTTCTCCAAACATGTGCTATATGTAGATTATGTAGCTTAATTGAGCACTATAGCTGTGGTTTCATGCGCTAAAATTTTGCTTGTGTTTATTGTCAGCTCGACAGAAATCGATGACATGCTACGCAAGTCCACCAACCTGTTGCTGACGAGGACTCTGAGTGGCTGCCTACAGAACCTCATCAAGAAGCCTCACATAGGCCTCACTGAGGTAAACAACACCATTACACATAGGTCTAAGAGATTCAAAACACTATTACAATACTCACAATACTCATATACTCATATACATTTCACAAAGGGAAACAACACTACGACAGTGCTTTCAGCCTCACATAAGCCTTACTGAGGTAAACTACACTACTTCACATAGGCGTTACTGAGGTAAACTACACTACTACACATAGGCTTCACTGAAGTGAATACCGAGGAAAACCACATTACTACAGTACTCTCAGCCTCACATAGGCTTCATGAAGGTGAACTACACTACAGTACTTAACTACACAACCTTGTCACCTCTCTGAGATAAACAATGCTCTTACAATACTGAACTTACTGAGGTCAACAACCCAACTAGAACACTGCTCAGTTTATTTCATGTGTGTTCTGCAGCTGGTTCAGATCATCATAAACACTACACACCTCGAGCAGGCCTGTAAATACCTGGAGGACTTCATCACCAACATCACCAACGTCTCTCCGGAAACCATCCACACCACGCGACTCTACGGCCTCGCCACCTTCAAGGTTGGTTCCCCCCGTTCCGGAAAAGCCATCAAAGAAGAGACACCCTTTTTGTTGCTGTTGGCGATGCAGAAAGACAGGGTGCTCAAGTTTTAAATGCTGAAAAAGATGCCTCAGATGGATTAATTTGTGAAAAATTATTTTTAAAAAGTATTTGATCACACTTTACCTGGCCCCGATAGACTGCCTACAGATGCTCAGATTTTAGCCAGTTTTCTATGTACCTGAAAAAATTCTATCTATGATTATGGTTAAAGTTATGTGTTTGGTTAAGGTGAAGTGCGAAGAACGTTGTTAGAATTGAATTTCAACAAAGCATCTGTAAAGTCACTGTAGACAGACTATCCAAGTGTTTTACAAAATATATATTTTATTGATAAGCATGTTCAAGCAGTAAAGGAGGTTTACTAGTGTTGGTTTGTCATGAGTAGGAAAGGTGTTATTCTCTGCCGGCAGCTCATATGTGTGTGTCTGAGGGTTCAGGCTTAAGATTAAAGGTGAGACAGAATGACATCTGCCAACAGGCCACTGAGTGATAAGTGTTTACTCTTTTAGTCGTCAGAGCTGGCTGTCATAACCCTTAGAGTGCAGAGGTCAAGGGTCATGACCTTTAGCTGCCCAAATGATGTTAGGACTTGGTGCCAGATTTCTCTGTCTCCTGTCTGTCTCCACCGTGTCAAGGATTGGTGCACCACTGTGATGAAATTCATGCGATTGAAAGGGCATTGTGCTCTTCAGTGATGTGTCGTCAGTTCTTGAGTACCGTAATTATTAGATCTCTGTGGACATCTCTGAGGACCATCTTTCTTCCGATGGTCCTTCTTTTGAATGAAATCAAGATTTTAAACTTCATCAACTGGCAAGAGATTGAAAGCAAGATTATACATTTTATCAACCATGTAGAGATGAGCTAGATTAGAAAAGTGCAAGTGTTGCAACTGGCTGCATTTGGTAAGTGACAGTGACAGATTATGTGTTAACAGTTCTTAATCAAGCAAGATGACAGCCAGTCAGTCTGACATTAGTTACACTCAAGTGGCCATTGCATTGTTTTGTTGCGCAATCGCAGAAACCCACCGCGGGAATTGCAACAGCTGATATGACAGTATACATAAAACAAATATAATAGAATGATGTCCACACACACAGTACTGTATAGCTCCTAAATAGTAAATTTAACTACAGAAAGGCAACCTTTCAAAAGCATCCAATCAGAGAATTAGGAGCAAATTATGTTGTTGCCAGCAACATTGCTAGAAAAAGTTGCACCATGCCCAAGGTCATGACCCTGAAGACTCCTATACAGTCTTTAATGACACATATAAGTCTCTGATAAGGTGTAGCAGCATTTTACTGGCCTGTTGTGTAACTTGTGTCATGACATGCATCATGCAGTCAAGGGTGTGTGTGTGTGTGCGTGCATATGTGTATAGTCTTTGATAACACATGCAAGTCCTTAAGTATGACTAGCAGGGGGTAGTGACTGGCCTGATGTGTTGCGTCGTGTCAGGATGCGCGCCACGCAGCCGAGGGCGAGATCTACACCAAGCTCAACCAGAAGATCGACGAGTTCATCCAGCTGGCCGACTACGAGTGGAGCATGGGCGAGTCGGACGGCCGCGCCAGTGGATACCTCATGGACCTCATCAACTTCCTGCGCAGCACCTTCCAGGTCTTCACACACCTGCCGGTAAGTTCACACAAAAACACACTCTCTCTCTCTTTCTGTCTTTGACACACACACACACACACACACACAACTGTATGTCGTCTTTTTTCTGTTTTTGTGTTTTATGCTGTCAATGTTAAATCGCTATAGATGTCCTTGTTGTTCCTGCCCATGTGGAGTATTTGGCTGTATATATATATGAGTACATCCATATATGCATATATATGTTGTGATCACTGGTTTCATGTGTTATTCTGTGGTCTCACGGGTCTGTTGTTGCATGGATGTAGTCCTGATGGTTGTGTTTTTTGTTCTTTTGTGGACTTTTGGCTGTCGTGACAGAAAAGGCTTCCCAGTAGAATCCTAGAGCATCGCACTGCTTATGCGATGTCAAGGCATACATTTTCTGCAAACTACACATTTTCTGTTAACTTACAGCTAGCAACTCAGAGTGGCCAAACTGTCCTGAGCTCTGGGCTGAAGAAACTAAGCCTCAGAGAATGTCAGTAGTACTGAAATCTCTCTGAAATGCCAATCACCATGCTTATACTTTAACAACATTTAAAAGGGAAGTCCGGTCACCTTGCAACATCATGCTTCTAAAATGACCATGAAAAAGCTATGGACAGTGGAGTTTGGACAACCTTGGAGTTTAAGAAACTGTAAGCTTTCAACACCTAAGTGAAGGTTTATGTGTTAACGTGCACTGGTTAGAGGTCAGAATAAATGCATTACAAACCCCCAGGATGGTCAGATTATGTAATGTAAATTCTTTGACGAAATTAAAAGCAAATCTGCACCAAGAATGTGCAGCCAAAAGACCTCAGGCTTTGTCCTGTTATATATAGCCTAATCATCGTGTGCTCATCTGGGAAAAGCCCCATTCTCTAAATCAAATTTAGACAGAGGTATCAAATAGCAAAAGTACTTTTGTGACCTAGTCTTGTACAGTATGTTGAGCAAACATAGTCATTTTTTTAGAAGAAAGGAACCCTTAGGCTAGGCAACGCTCACATCATGTTTCTGCTAGTTGAGCTGTAGGAATTTGCCAAAGGCTACTGCTGCATTCGAATACTCCAACTTCTCTTCTATGCAGTATGCAAATGAGGAAGACACAACGTAGTACGTCCGAATACACAAGTATACAAAGTAGGCTTTTAGTAGAAGGTGAAAGGTATATGGAAGGCTTACCACTTACACCAGTGAGTTACAATAAGTTACAACGAAGTTCGAAAATGTCCAAATTATCTTGCAATGTGAAAGCTACTACTGTAATAGACTCACTATTTAGCAGCACTAGGTTACATCAACAATGCTAGGCTACATCAGCAATGCTAGGTTACATCAGCAGCGCTAGGCTACATCAGCAATGCTAGGTTACATCAGCAGCGCTAGGCTACATCAACATTGCTAGGTTACATCAACAATGCTAGGTTACATCAGCAGCGCTAAGCTACATCAACAATGCTAGGCTACATCAATAATGCTAGGCTACACCCCTGAACGCCCTGAACTCTGCCCGCTTGCTTTAATTCTCCAAGCTTCCTGGCCTAACCAGACGATTCACTTTGTTTCGAGCCTCCTCTTTATTTCCCGCTCCTCTTCTTGACATTGAGATTTTGCACAAACAAAAAAAAATGTTGCGTGTTATGATGGAATGTCTCCTCTTTCCTTGCTGTTCTCCAGTATTGTGCGATTTTTTTTTAGACTTTCTTTTTTCTTCTTCTGCTAGGCATGCTTGATTTCTTTCTGATTCTTTCTTTTTTCTGTCCATTTATTGTTGCCATACTTTCTCCCTCCCCCCACCCCTCTTTTGTCCACCTGTTCCTTTTGATTTGGTTTTGTTATGTTTTTTTATTTGTATTCCTTTGTATTTGGTTTTGTTGTGGGTGTTTTTCCGCTCAGAATAACAACAATGACCATGCAGCGATGTCGGTAAGTAGACCTACCTACCCCTGCCTCTCTCCTGCTGAGGGGGAAAGCAGCATGCATGCCTGTCTGTCTGTTCCTGTGGACCTGCCTCTTATACTGGCGCTTGTTTTGCCCCCCCACCCACCCCCTCCACATACAATGCCTGGGTATGCCGGGCAAGCCACCTAACCTACCTAGCACGTCCCCTAACCCTGCAACCGTCCCCACCCCACTGCACCCCACTCCCTATATTATCTGCCCCTTCCTGCACCCTTATTTCTGCCCTTGCCCCGGCCCGCTCCTTCCCCCTCTGCCCCATTCTAATCATCATCTCCATGGTTGCCACTGTCTGCGATCCATGTCAGTGGCTTATTTTGCTGTCATACGCTGATTAAAAACAATACACCATAAAGGCTAGTTAACATACATCAGAAGGACTCTCAGTAGGCCATAAATGTGCACTTGTGTTTGTGCATTTATATGTCATGTGCTTTATGGAAACAATACATCCTGAAGAATAGATCAGTTTTCTCAGAAGACTACATTTTGTAATTGACATATGTATGTGTACGAATGTATATGTACACATGTCAAATCCTTAATCATCAACTCTCATCACAAGAATGGCAGTGCTCAGTTAGTTGAGTATTTTGGAAATGTTAAGGTAGATAGTTGTATTAACTGGTGTGAGAGTATGATGAATATGGATCATCATTTATGGTTCCTTGTAGAACAGCAATGAGAAGCAGTGCTTCTAGAGTTAAAATGAAATGAAATAAGGCAGTGACTCATGGCCATTAAACACTTCAATAAGGATGGTAGGATATTTGTAGCTCAAATTTAGTCAGTCTATTAGACATAACATAGATATACAAAATACTTTTAAAATCATGCAGGTGTTTCAAGTATTGAAGAAAGGTAGAGGAAGCATTTTCTGGCACAGCGAAAAACAGTTAAGAGTGTTTGTGCATTCTACAGGCCAATCGTAGTCCAGGCAAAAGGTGTCACTCACAACCTCAAGTCTTTGCATTTGTGTCTCCTAAATCTTCAATGTGCTGTTGAGAAATTACAGGACCACAAATACAATATACACACACACGCAAACTTACACACACACACACGTCTTTCAAAAAGCAGGTGTGTTTCAGATGAAAACATTTTTTCCATAAAAAAAAAAACATTTTGTTCAGCTGCACGCAATCTCTCTGGAGAGCCTACACACTCTTGTCATGACAAACATCCAAAGGTATTCATTCCTTTTCTTTTGCAACAGTAACTTCAGAAGAGGTGTCTTGTCACATTATATTGAATGCATAACACTGGAGGGGCTTAGTGGGTAGTGTGAGGGCGTTGGGAGGAATAAAAAATCCCCCTTTTGTTTCTCAACAAGTAAAAACTTCAGATATGCCTGCAGGTGATGTGCTCTCAGTCTTATCATTGCTGGGGAAGAGCCTGTGTGTGTCTTTTTTGGGATGCAGGCCCAAGAATGTACAGCTTCCCGCTTTGAATGCAGAAGGGGGGGGGGGTTGGCGTTTACGGAACAGCCGCCAGTGTGTGGTGGCGTTCGATTCAGCGTTGCCCGCGGGAACAATGGGGCTGTTACCCTCTCCTCCTCCTCCGACATGTACAGACACTGGGTTGGAGCGGGTCCAGGGCAGGTTTTTTTGTGCTGCACACACCTGGGAGGGTAGACGCTTGCCCCAGCCAGCACCCTTTGCCCCTACACATTCACAGAGTTCAGCCTCTTTTGCCCCTACCCATGTACAGAGTTCACAGGGTTATGCTTACGATCCGAAATATGTCCTACTAATGTCCGTTCACACCAAGAACTAAAACGATAGCGTTGACTATAACTACAGCAATATGAGCGCCCACACTGATGAATGTCGTTTTAATGACACAATTCTCATCACGAGTGTAAACAACTTAAAAATGTGACATCCCTTAAGTATCAATACATTTTAATAAGCTGGCAGCGGTTTTATAGATCATAAAATTGCTCTGATAGTGGTCTCAATGATAGCGTTCAGCCTTTTGTTGTCCTTATAGTTCATATGTGAACAGGGCAATTCACTTAAGTAAGAACGATTTTTACTAAGATATAGTTATAGTTATTGTTATGCTTTTAGTTCTTGGTGTGAACGGTCCTTTAGGCACTTTTGTAATAGTGTAATGCTGTTATTGCACAATAAGCATCACTGGTTAACATCGAATTGCAGTTTTGTCGTTAGTTAATTACATTTACATATAGACATTTGAATTTCTTTGGCATAAAAGGTTTGTAAGAATCAGTGCACTCATTTTTTTTAATAATGGGTACATCTGCCGTCACCACACACACACACACACACAATTAGCACGACTGGTCCAGACCATGTGTTCATGTTTCTAAGGCAGGTGGTCTGAAAGTAGGGGAGAAAATAAAGTTTTCTCTATGACCGAATGGATTGGCTGTCAGCAATGCATGCATGCAGCAGCCATATCGGTATGTGGTAATAACAGTAATTAGGTGAACTAGATGACAGGATGCAGTTTAACATTGAAAGATCCAATTTAAGAAGCACTTTTGTGTGTCATCGTCTGTCGACAGAATTGTAGAGATGTTGTAGAAATATCTGTAAGACTACCAAAGCTATTCACCTGCATGCCACTAAATTCCAAAAACCTTTGCTCCGGTTAAAAAAAAAAAAACTATTGCTATTTATGAAAATTGGCAGAGGGGTGCCAAATGTACATTAGTCATGCTGAACAGCAATGTAAAGCTGGAGTTTGTTAGCGAGTGAGGAGAAGATAAAAGTTAAACATCCGTAGTGAAGAGTCAGCAGAATGAAGTGGCGTGCAGGAATTTCGAGTCCTTCTTTGCGGAGCAAACATCGACCGGTCAAGTCTACAAGTCAAACATACCTTGTGTAGCTCTAGCATGTATGCTAACATAGTGAATACTGATACTCCCACCCCCACCCACTCACTCCGATCCCACCCCCACCCTCGCAATCTTTATTTGGCTGGCCACTGGATAAGTGTCGACCAGCCAAGGATGGAAATTGGCACCAGCAACCAAATGCTGGTAAAATATAAAAGTAGCTGGTAGAGTCAAAATTATGATTTATGGTTGAGTGGCTGGCCAATTTGACCATTTATGGGTCAGTGGCTGGTAAACAAACGTTCACATTTTTTAGAGTTAATTTCTACCCAGCCGTCCAGCCACTACCATAGACAGCAGTGTGAGCACCACTGAGTGCCAGTTGTAAACTACTCACACATGACCTATTCAGTGTCTCAGTTGGCCACTTCTTATCTGTAGACCATGTGACACGTGTTCAGTCATGCAGTCACCCTGTGGAGCAAATACCACTTCTCCTGGTGTGTAAGAAATGCATTTTGTTGTGTCATGACGCTTTACGCTGGACAGTACAGTAAAACAGATCTCCAAATCTCCCCTAGAAAATGGAGTAGTTCATGTCAGTGGAGATAGAAAACTCCTTAGCTTCGGAAAGTAGAAGTTTAACTATGTATTACTTCTGCTGATTTGCCTAAAACAGTTTTTTTCAGTAACTGGCTCCTCTGTATGAGCGAAGAGTTAGTGTCAGCTTGTTCAGTGAACGAGTGGAGAAAATATGTGGTTGGTCCTCCGCTCCCTGAAAGGTGGACTATTCTACCTCTGAAAAAGCAAATCAATAGTGTCAAAGATTTTAGCACCAGTGCAGTTCTTTCGAATGTTTCATTATATTTGTGATTGAGAAAAATGAGGGTGATTCCAACTCTGTTTAGCATTCTGCTTCGAAAAAATCTGAAGTAACAGTATCTGAGGTCAAAGGAGGCATTGGATATTATAAAGGCTGATATAAATAAGGTGTTATAGAGGTTGTAGTAAGGTCTTATAAAGGCAAGTTGGAAGTGTTATAGATGCTCATATTAAGTCTTATAAAGGCTGCTATAAAGTGTTGTAAAGACCGATGTAAGTTATTATGTAAATCTAATGCTTGACATATCTCCAACACTCCATTAATTGTCCTTTTTCATTTCTTTTCTTTGTTTCACCGTGTAGTACAGCCTTTTATATCCTGGTCAAACATCCTTGGTTCCGCTTGTTGTAAACCTCTCTCTCTCTCTGTCTTTCTTTCTTTCTCTTTCTCTATCTCTCTCTCTCTTTTTCTCTCTCTCTCTCTCTGTATCTTATGTTTCATTAGAGGTGTATCATGGCAAAATAGAGCAAACATTTTATATATAAGTGTTCCAAATGACCAAGGTTGTGTGTAAATGGGGGGCCTATCAGACTGCCTATAACCATTTATCACCCAATGGTTGTCTACTCCCGAGGACTGCCGGGGCATTGATGTCTTGTCTGTGTGCCTGCATGGGTGTGTGTGGGTGTTGGGGGGTAACACAAGCACGTGTGTGCAGGGGGATGCAGGTATGTGTGTTTGTGTGCGCGTGTTAAGTATGTGTGTGTGTGTCGTATGAGATGTATTGTATGCATGATGCACTGTGATTAACACTGAGTGCCTATACAGTAGTTGTAGTTTGTGTGTACGCGTGTGTGTGTGTGTGTGTTTGTGAGGCATTTGTGATGGGTAGATATATAAGGTGTCTGGTTCCTGGGGTCTTTCACACAACCTTGCTCATTTGGGTGTCAGCATCTCTGAGCCCTGTTTGCTTGCATGCGTGGCCCTGGTCAAAGTGTGTGATCTGGGTTTGTGTGTATGTGTGTAACCATGTGTCAAAGGAAGTGCGTGTGTGTGTGTGTGTGTGTGTGTGTGTGAGTGAGTGAGTGTGCATATTAAGATATTAAGCATGATAAACATGACTAAGCACTAAGAGCGTATTCTTACACTATTATACTTATTCTATACAATCACTGTTACCTTGTTACAAATGTCTTTCAGAACATTAGTGTGGATAACTTCTGTCTTTGTTTGTCTTTGTCTTTGTGTGTGTGTGTGTGTTGGTGTATGTGTTTTTGTGTGTGTGGATTATTCTGTGTGTTGTACATGCATGTACGTATGGAATGGTTGCTTGGGCGTGTGCGTGTGCGTGTGCGTGTGTGTGTGCGTGCGTGCGTGCGTGCGTGCGTGTGTGTGTGTGTGTGTGTGTGTGTGTGTGTGTGTGTGTGTGTGTGTGTGTTTTGCTTCACAGGGTAAGGTAGCGCAGACGGCCTGCATGTCTGCATGTAAGCACCTGGCCAGCTCCCTCATGCAGATGCTCCTGGACCCCGACCTCAAGCAGATCAGTCTAGGGGCCATCCAGCAGTTCAACCTGGACGTCATCCAGTGTGAATGTAAGTGCAACACTGTGTGTGTACGTGTACGTATACGTATATGTGTGTGTGTGTGTGTGTGTGTGTGTGTGTGTGTGTGTGTGTGTGTGTGTGTGTGTGTGTGTATGTGTACGTACGTACGTACGTACGTGCGCGTGCACATGCATGTGTGTGTAAGCGAGGAAAAAGACAGAAGGGGACTCTCCTACACAAACATTTTAGAAGTAAGTGCAACATGTAGTGTGTGTGGGTGTGTGTGTACTCATGTTTGTGTTTGAGTAAGGGGGACATAGATATGTTAGATGCTCTTGTGTAGTTCAAGAACAACAGGCCCTTGTAAACACGTAGGCCTTTGGGTTTGTAATGATGTGTGTCTATGATGACAATAATGACTTTTAATAGAGATAGCTAAGTCACCAGAATGTTACCTAGCAACCACACACAGCAATAACTTCATAGTCTGCCTCTTTGGTGAACTCTGCTTTCCGCACAGCGTACTAGAACACAAGCCTGCAGCCATGAACGTCATCTTAGTTTGTGCTTCACCCCCCTCCGAGAGATAAACTTGTAGACGACAGTGTATTTTTTTCTTCTTCTTTTTCATTTTGCTTTTTCCACTTTTGCCCCCTTTAATTATCTCAGATGTACTACACACACACACACACACACACACACAAGCATTATCAAACATGCATGGGTACACATACAGACACATGAACACGCACATACAGACACACACATACATATTACACACACACACACACACACAAATACAGACGCACACGAGCACACACATGTCTGTGTCTGGAAGACACAGTTTCCCTTTCCACCCTCATACCCTGTGCTTTACCTGCCCTAGAGGGAAGGATGTTCAACCCACTTCCTCAAAGTTCAAAAAAAAAAAAGAAAAGAAAAGAAAAACCTGTTCCATTTAACATGTTGCCATGGCAGCCGTTACAAACAGCCACGCAGCGATTAGCAGAATCACTGGAGACGGCCTAATTGGCACCTTGCGGCAGTATGAAGTAGATCCAGGCAATCTAAGGTTAGCAGCACATTCTAACGAGCTTCTGTGGTTTACTGTTTATGTGTGTGTGAATGTGTGAATGTGTGTCTGTGTGTTGTGTGTCTGTGTATCTGTGTTTCTCTGTGTGTGTCTCTGTGTGTGTCTCTGTGTGTCTCTCTGTGTCTGTGTGTATCTGTGTGTGTGCCTCTGTGCGTGTCTCTGTGTGTGCAATGAGTGATGGCAATGAACTAAAAATATGAAACCCAGACAGAAGTCCTACATTGTGAGCTTAAAAAAGGAAGCTGTGCTTCTAGGGGGACCGCTGACCTTAATTGTGCTCCTTTACCTCTTCTGGAAAGTAGAATCATTACACGCATCACTTCAATCACTCCCTGTAACAAACCTCACTAATTATGGTGATCGTCTATCAGGGAAAACAGACGAATCTCACTTAAACATTGAGAATGCTGTTTAATCAACTCATAGTTTCTTTGCAGGAGTCAGTCCAAGTGTTCCCTTTAGACCTCTGCACAACGGCCTCGACAAAGTGCGGCGCACTGCGTATCTGATATTGTATTAGTTCAGATTCAGTTGTTTTCAATGCAACACTGCACACCAGTGCCGAACTCTGCTTTACTCTGTTTTTGTCAGTGCCACTCATTGAAATTCACTGCTTATCACAACAGCCATAGATATGGAATACTATGATTTTTGCAGTGCAGCCAGTGTGCAGGGGCAACTGAAATTGTCAAATTCAAAAGCAGACAAAGTGCGGCGCACTGCGTATACAATATTGTATTACTTCAGATTCAATTGTTTTTAGTACACACCACACTTGCACACCAGTGCTAAACTCTGCTTTACTCTATTTTTGTCAGTGCCCCTCATTGATTCCAATCCATTGCTTATCACAACAGCCATAGATGGAATACTATGATACTATGGCAACCGAAATTGTCAAATTCAAACGTGCTCTGCACTTTGTCGAAAGCAGTGTGCATTAACATTAACAAATGCCAGTAAGGGAAAACCATTTTATTATCAGCTTGGACTTCATATAGATTTTTTTATCGTTTTATTTATATATTATTGAAAACTTTTTCATTATCAAAAATGTTCATCTGTTTTGAAGTTAACTTAAAACGTGAGTAATAAAAAATACAAAATCAGCGCACCCCAGTCCACACTTAGATCAGAGTAAAACTTTGGGGACTTTGGGAGCCAAATGACAGTAAATTGGGTTTAGGGGTGGGTGATAAAAAGTGGAGATTGATGTGCAAAAGGTACAACGGGAGATCTATGACAGAATGTAACAGATATGTCGAGGAGCCGAGTCGCAGCCAGCGTTTCTGCTTTATGATCGATGTGCGGAGAGATTTAAGGCCGCCAGGTCTTTGGGGCACAGAACCATCTGCAGTTCTCAGGTGTGTTTGTGGGTGTGTGTGTGTTAGTGTTTGGTAGTGTGTGTGTGTGTGTGTGTTAGTGTGTTAAAGTGTGTATATGTATGTTTGAGTATGACTGTGTGTGTTAATGTGTGTGTGTATTGGAGTATGTGTGCGTGTGTGTGTTTGAGTAGGCTTGTGTGTGTGTGTGTGTGTGTGTGTATGGGTGTGTGGGTGTGTGTTTCCAGCTTCCGTTTGGGGTGATTTCAGGTTCCCCCCCTAAATCACTGCTCTATTGCTTCTGCCAAACGCTAAACGCGTTGCTAAACGCAGTCACCCGCCTCTCTTATACAACCACCATAGAGACTGGACCTGTAGGTGGCAGTTATCTTCACAGTGTAGAACAAGCATAGACATTACTGAATATGATCCTGTGTGTACACGTGTGTCTGTCGGTGTGAATGTGAATTATTGTGTGTGCTTGTGTGTTTCTCTGAGTGTGTGGAAGTAGATAGGTGCGTGTGTGTATGTCTTACCAGGGCTGTGTGTGTATACGTGAGGGTGTGTGCCTGTATATGTGTGTGTTTGTAAATGTGTGTGTGTCTGTGGGGCGGAGGGTGTGTGATGTCTGAGTATGTTTGTGAATATGTGTAAGACCAGATGTGTGTGTCTGTGTGTCTGTGTGTGTGTGTGTGTGTGAAAGAGAGAGAGAGATGTCCTGTGTGTTTGTAAGTGTGTGTGGGTGTGTGTGTGTGTGTTAACCATCTGAACAGGCCCCTCGGGCAAGGCGTCTCGGGGTGAAGCAGAGTTCAGGCGCTGGGTTGGGGGGGGGGGCAGCTGGAAGAGTGTGTGTGTGTGTGTGTGTGTGAGCGGCGGTGGGCGACCTCGCTCACCTGCTGATCCAGCAGTCTGTGCCAAAGCCCTCTGCCTTACCGCACTGATGCTCAACTCATGCAGATGTGTGTGTCAGTGGCAGTGTACACTTGTGTAGTCGGGCAGACACACACACACACACACACACATACACATAGATGAGAATTTCTGCATACGTGTTGCTGAGGTCCACTGGATTATTTCCTTTTAAGTGCTAATATAGATTTCCCTTCGTGTGTGTGTGTGTGAGAGAGAGAGCGCGAGCATGTTTGTGTAGTGTATATAGTATTGTCTAGAAGGGCTCAGCAAAGGTCAGCCTCACACGCACTAATGCATTGCCACAGAATAACATGACCTGCTTTGTAGTTTCGTGTGTGTGTGTGTGTGTATGGGTGTTCTCTTTAGCTGTTTTCAGACCAGCCATGGAACCAGCCATCGGAACCGGTTTCCGCACCAGTAGCACTGGGAACCAAAATGCCTGACCCAAATTCGTACCATTATGCGAGCCCATGACATTTTATCGACAGAGGACGTTGCTTCGCCACCCCCAAAAAATAGTCATGACAGTTCGCTGAGAAAAAAAACAAGTTTTACTTGGTGCTTATCAGGAACCAAATGTTCAGTTCCCGAACGTTTTGATTTTCAGTGTTTACACGTTGGCCAGTTCGAGATTAGGTGCGGGCACAGGCCTCTGTCTGTCTGAAAACACTTTTTGTAAATAAGAATGTTGTACATTCCTCTAAAGAATTACCTTCATGATATTCTGAGTTATATTTACCAGTGCTTAGTCGTCAAGTAATGTTGTATGTGCTTTTTTTGTGTGTGTGTGTTTGTGTGTGTGTGTGTGTGTGTGTGTGTCTGTCTTCCCAGTGTTTGCCAGTTCGGAGCCAGTACCTGGTTTCCAGGGAGACACCCTCCAGCTGGCCTTCATCGACCTGCGACAGGTATGTCAGTGCTCCGCCCGTGTGTGTGTCAATTCTCCAACAGGCTTTCATCATCCACTACCTGTCAAACCTCCATTAGCCATCGCCTCTCTCTATGTGCACACACACACATGCACACTCGCTGACAAGCTCATACATACACACACACACACACACACACACACACACACACACACACACACACACACACACACACACACACACATGCTTACACACATACACATACGCTCTAATGGTGACAGTCTGACCTGAGCAGGCCTGCTGTGTTTGTGTTTGCATGGGAAACTGTCTGACAGAAGAGCAACATGTGAGGGCTCTGTGTGTTTTGGGGTTGTGTGTGTGTGTGTGTGTGTGTGTGTGTGTGTGTGTGTGTGTGTGTGTGTGTGTGTGTGTGTGAGAAAAAGAGAGTATGAGTGTGTGTGTGTGTGTGTGTGTGTGTGTGTGTGTGTGTGTGTGTGTGTGTGTGTGTGTGTGTGTGCTGTCAGTGATGTGCGCATGGCTGCCCTGCTGATTCTGTGGCTGCTGGGCGATTTTGAGCTGACTGGAGTCTGACCTCCTAAGCTGAGCCTGAGGTGCTTGTTGGTACAGGGGCCGAGGTCAGGGAGCGAGAGCACCGTACAGCCTCAGCCCAACCGGCCTCTGTTACACACACATACACACACACTTGCATACAGCTGGCCCCACATGTGCCTGTGTGAATACACACACTCAAATTCTTGAACTCTGATGCTCACATACAGACATAGGCACATAGACTTTTAAGCATTTGCACAGATTCACCCGGAAGAGCATGCAACACACATTCACAAACATAAAAACAGGCCCAAAAAAATCATATTCACTGACATTAATACGAAGAAGCGTAGACACTGGTTTACAGGAAGGTGTGATATGAACACAGTCCTACTTTGTTGCTTTGGCAATGGCTGCAACAGTCTGGAGGTTTTGTGAGGTGACAAAGAGGCATCCAGCATAGTCCATAAAACATCTCACCAGATGGTCCTCCTTGTTTTCCCCCAGGTTGACATCGCGTATCATCTTTCACAGCCTGCGGTAAATAAGTCATCTAACAATAGCGATTTACCGTCGATAAAAGATATCAAGTCACTTGGACGCCTGCCTGCCTTTTCTTGCATCTGTCTGTGCACAACCCAGCGTCCTGATTCCCATCAGGAGAAGAATCTGAAATATCTTTACTCCAGTTTGTGATCTCTGGCGTTATGCGCCATCAGTTATCGCTGCCACAAATAACTAAAACAAGAAGGATGAAGCACATTAGTGTTTAAATGAAATAGAAAAACCTGACAACTTTCTTTTCCAGCAGAGAATACGCACCTGAGTGCGGTCCGTCTTGTGTGTGCATTCCCCAGTCAGGTCATGTTTTTCCTCGCCAGTTATTCCGCGTTCTGTCGACTTGCTCAGCCGCTCAACAGAGAAATGTGATAGTCAGATGTTAAGTTACCTGCCCCACCTGACAATCCTGCCGGCCATTTTGACTTACTTGGCAGGCTTTGATCTTCCCGTCATTTGCCCCAAGAGGACGTTTGGTTAAGCTCAAATGCGAGTGCACTCTTGTGACTGATGTGGGTTGAACCCCGGTCGAGCCCCCAAATTAGTGTTTATCATTTGCGGGCAATGTCAGCCCTCCCTCCACGGTGCCATATCGCATGGAGAGGAACTATGCAGGATTGACCGCCTGCCAAGTGCAAGACACTTGCTATGGGGAGCATAAGGCGACGTGTTGGGACTGGGGGGATTCCGTTCTGTCTGTTTATCTCGGTCTCATCTGAACGACCAGTGACTGATACACCATAATGGGCCCGTTTGAAGTCTGACCTTCAGGTGAGGTCAGGAGACCCATTCAAGCTGAACCATCCTCTGTGGGTGACATGAAACCCACTCTCTCTCACACACACACATCTACCTGCTCCTCACCACCGATGCCACGTATTATGGATATGACCAAAGGGTCCTGCAAAGAGTCGGTACTGACCGCAGAGGTCACCAATGAACCCAGTGGCCCTGCCAATCACCCGTGTGCTAATGGAAGCCCATTGACCTGGTGGATCTGGTGGTAGTTCCCTTTGGTCCTTTTGTTGGTCAGCAACCTGATATACGGTGGTGTGGTGGGTTAGCGAAGGTAGAGATTGATTAAGATTACACCTCAATCACTTACTTTACCATACCTGTGTTGCTTTACTTAAGTGTGTCTCATGACTAGGTTTGTTTAGGCGTTGGACCATAATTGGTACTGTAGAAGTGCCGAATCAATTTATTGTTCATCCTCTTTGTCTCTGCTGTGCTCTCAGCTCTTCTGCTGTGTGCACAAGTGTGTGTGCGTGTGTTTGTGTGTTCAGCCCTTGCACAAAGAACAGGTGAAAGGCTGCAGTCATTATAAGTGTCTCCATTATGCCGAAAAGAAAGATCATTAAGAGAACCAACAAGTTTGGAGCACATCACAGTGGCCACAGTGCTGAATTTAGACCCCCTTTTTTCATCCCTCATTTGCCTCGTCTGCCTTTTTAATGGGCCGTTTAAAGAACAGCATCCAGATAAGCTGGAGAAGCTGAACATTGACTGTAAAATCTTGCCTTTAAAAAGCTGAGTGATGTCTATAACCTCATCAGCTAGTGTGGTGCTGCACTGTTAAAACTCCTGTCAGATCCTCCATGAAAGCCAACTATCCTAGGAGGAGGGGGAAGGCAGATTATCATTAAAACAAATACCATAGAAATGAATTTGGCTGCAGACTTCATACGTCTGGCCCAACTGAAAACTGAGACAATAGCTTTGCAGTGCTGTCATGTAGTATATGTCTGTGTATGCGTCTGTGTCTGTATTAATGGGTTTCAGCACTTTGTCATGAAGTACTGTAAGGTTCCTAATGGAATTCATGCCGCTGCTTGCCCCGGAATGCCAGACGACGTCTGTAGGAATGTTTTTTGGAATTGCTTCTTTTTATTGTACGTTTTGATCTTTGTTTTTCGTGGCTATTAATTGTCTACATTTAATGATTGCATGCAAAGAGCAAAAAATGGGGTTTGGGAAGGGGGGTGTAATGGGGAGTTGGTTAGGGAGTGTCTTGATTGCTGAGTTTGTGTGTGGGGGGTGGGGGGTGTTTGTCAGGGTCAAAAGGCAGGTCCTCAGATGACTGACAGGCAACGAGTGGTAGTAGATGCAGAGGGGGAGGAGTAGGGTGATGGTGTGTGTGTGTGTGTGTGTGTGTAGACAAGAAGGAGGAGGAGGGCTGGGGATCGGGAGTGTTAAGCCTGACTCCAGGTCATGACAAGCTGACAGCTCCAGCTACTGTGAAACAGGAGCAACCCACCCCACCCCACCCCAACTCCATCTCCATCTCTTCCCTACTCAAGCATGGCTCCTTCAGGAGACAGCCCAAGCCTCCCTGGTCCTGCAAAAGAATGCAATTTAGAGGGGATTAGCGCAGAGTGAGGGGCAGCCCGTCAGCGGGAGACAGAGCAGCGTCAGCCCAGATAGCGGCCGATATCATCAGGAGACCTTCTGGCCCTCTTGGCCCCTAAGCTCACCTGGGGTCAGCGCTACCTGTGCACCGAGACGGCACGCTGTTTACACGGAACATTCTGGCATGTCTGAGGTTATCCGCAAGACTTTCAGCAAACATGGCTATGGTTGGAGATTGGCTGATCTGGTGGTGGGTGCTTTAGGTGTTCTAAAAAGAATGGTATCTAAATGAGTTTTCTTGGGTCCCCCCCTCCCCTCACACCCACCTAATCCCCCAAGCCTGGTTATGGGGGCTCCATTGTTGAGATAATTGCTTCACAGTAAAAAAAGAGAGAGAAAAGAAAAAAAAAAACGTTTATTTGTATGAGGTAACTTTTTCACCTCTCTCCTACATTCACCCTCAGAGCAAACAATGATTGATGTCATCAATAAGATGTTTTCACATGAGCCTGGCAAAATGATACCATCCTTGCTCAGACATTTGTCACAAAGTATGTACTGTATGCCACATCAGTTTTCAGTGTCATGTAGGCTCAATGAAACAATTTAACATTTTGCCCCACTGTCACACTAATGTTGGTCATTATGGCATAAAGGGCTCTGTCTTACTGCAGGGCCCTTGGAGTGACACCTTGGGAGTCGGACAGAAATTAGAGGGTTGCTGTTTCCCAATGATCTCAATGAGCTGGCTAGCACTTTGCATAGTAGCTTTCAGTCATTGGTGTGTGTGTGTGAGTGTGTGTGTGAATGGGAGAATATAAGACTCCGTTCACACTAGACTTTTCAAAATCCAAATTATCAGGTTTTTCAAAATCTGGATAAAATTTATCCTAGTGTGAACGCAAATTATCAGGATTTTCCAGGGGTTAATCCGGATTTTCAAAAACCACCTCATGAGGTGGTTTTTTAAGGGATTTTGAGGATTTCTTTGGCCGAAAAACCTAGTCTGAACGCTAAGGGATCATTAATCCGGATAATTACGTCATACTTCCGGGTTCACAGGGTCATCATCACGGTCATCATCACGGGGTCATTGGTCATTCCCGCGAGACAAGACCTCGACGTCTCGACCTCCAAAAACTGTTACGTGCGTTGTTTATAGTTTCAGGTGTGTTACACCAACAAACCCAAAGAGCCTAATCTGTGTTTATATACATTGTTTGTATTTATATGTTCTTTTAATGAGATGTTTAAAATGACTGCATTTGTATTCAACATTCTACATTGTTTAATCTACTGTATGTATTTGTTTTTGGCCTTATCGTTTCTGTGCCAGCCTGACCTCTGTGTTCCATTGGGTATGGGGTTGTCAGGGAAACGGAGGGAAGAGAGAGAGAAGGAACTTTGACGCGCAGAAGGGACAATTGACTATCTCAGTTTTGAGAGACAAATCTGTAAATATTACAACGTGTAATGTGTTCGTGGACATGCAAGCACTGTGTCACACACTTCTATGTTGATTTTTAGTTAGTCCTTAGAAGTTCTAGGATACATTTTATCCGGATTTTGAATCCGGATTTTGAAAAACCCAGTCTGAACGGGGGCTAAGACATTACTGAAAGGTGCTTTGGATAAAAGCACTATATAATTGCAGTCCTTTTACCGTTTGCCATGTTATCCTTGGAATGGTCCAAATTATCTCCCACTACACTGCCCCATTGATTTGAAGCCCCAACCTTGACATCAATTTTGCACTAGCCTCTGTTTGGGTGTTGGCACCTGAGATGTCAATCAGCAAGTAAAATCCTTGCCACATATTTGATCCATCCATTTTCCGAACCAGTTTATCTTAAGGAGAATACAAATCATCATACAATTAGATCGATCTATTAGTGAAATCACATGTGTTAAAGTACACAGACAGAGGGAATACATGGCAGGTTTGTTCGATTTTTTGAAGCTGGTCAAACTGGGCTACTTGTCGAGTTGGGCACCCGCAGTTAGAGTTGGGGTTAGCAGTAGTATTAGGGTTAGTTAGATACTAGTAGGGTTCCATCGAATTCGACTACGGGTAGCTCATCTCGACAAAGCAGCTAAACTCGACAGAACACCGGGCTTGACACCTCTGGTTGACACATTGTACTTTTACTGTGGGTGACTGGAAACAGCCCAATCACCACCACCACCACCACAAGCCCCCAGCCCAATCACCACCACCACAAGCCCCCAGCCCAATCACCACCTCAGCCTAATCACCAGCACCAGCGTTATCTGCTCTCCTGTGAAGACATTTCTAATGCGGTTAATGTTAGCTCCTGGGTGGCTGATGGCCCGCTTGACTGACTGCCCCTGGTCGCTAGTGGGCCGTGAGTGGCCCCTGAATGGGTTTGTGTTAGCACAGTTAGCTCCTGCTGATATGTAGAGTGGCATTAGCCTTCCTGCAGGTTACCCAGAGGTCACTGGGAGATTTCCCCAAAGCCCCCTTTTTGCATTTTAAGTACCCCCTGCTCACAGGGCTTCAGCGGAAGAAGAGCCCTCCTCTCCATAATCTACACACACACACACACACACACACACTAGAACACACACACACACACACACACACACACACACTATGTATGTCAATAGATCACAGTCTCATACACAAACACACACTAGAACACACACACACACTGAAACACACTCATACAAACACACACTAGAACACACTCTCACACACTGACACACACACACAATATGTATGTCAGCTGTTTTTGTTACGGCCTAGCAGCAGCTGAAGTGTCCTGCATTATTGCCAGTGTTGTAAAGTCAGCACCACTCAGATCACGGTCTTTATTCCACCACTCCGGCCTCTGTGTGTGTGTGTGTGTGTGTGTGTGTGTGTGTGTGTGTGTGTGTGTGTGTGTGTGTGTGTGTGTGTGTGTGTGTGTGTGTGTGTGTGTGTGTGTGTGTGTGTGTGTGTGTGTGTGTGTGTGTGTGTGTGTGTGAGTGAGGAAAAAGGTCATGCCACCCTGGCCCTCAGTCTCTTTCCCCATGTCCATCTATGTTCCCACTCAGATGTAGAAACAGTGATTCCAACATGATTATCGTCTTGTTGTCTACAATTTTCTTGTTCATTAGTGCTTCTCAAAGTCATTGTGGCATTTTGGTAGCCTGGTAAACCAAGCCTGTCATACTTCACTTCATTTTGTACAGTGGGTCTGGCTGTAGTTTCATTGACATGGTTGTGTCAGGCAGGATCTTGCATGTCCAATCAGCAAACAGAGGGAGCTTTTTAAACTTCAGCAGAGTCTACACCTTCAGGAAGAAATTGTTTGCTGATTGGTCAGGCAAGATGCTGCCTGAGACAACCATGTCAATGAAACCACAACCAGACCCTCTGTACAAAATTAAATACGAGGGGCTGGTTTACCAGGTTAGTATTTTGGGACCTTAGTGGCCCGATTTCAGTGGATTGGTAGAGACGCCAGTAACTGAAATTAACAGAGAAGTTTATCTTACCCTTAGGTCTCTTAGGTCTCCATCGATGAATGTGTTTGTTTTAATATTTCAGTGGGTGCTACTCAAATTTAACTGATGTTCTCAAATAATCTCTTAATATGTGTCATTAATATGTCATACATTTTTCACTTCATTGGGAAGTTCAGAGATGTGTTAAAATAAGCATGATTTTTTTTTTTAATTTTAAGTTTTCAATTAATGTATGCAGACATAAGGAGATGGTCTGAGGGGGTGGTTCTCTACAAACATACATTGGGGCTAGCCTGTGGGTTATGGTTAAAGACTTCCTAAAGAGAACATTCTCATCCCACGCAATTTTATACAAATGTTTCTAAATCACAGGTAAAATCATAGAGAGTGAGTTGTAAACAATCAGGAATGAATGGGCAAGGTGCAGACCCTTTGAAGAGGTTGTTTGTAATGGTGCTACCTTTCTCTGTCTTTGTCTCCCTCTCTCTCTCTCTCTCTCTCTCTCTCTCTCTCTCTCTTCTCTCTCTCTCACTCACTCACTCTCACTCTCACTCTCTCTCTAGCTTCTGGACCTGTTCATGGTGTGGGACTGGTCCACGTACCTGGCCGACTATGGGCAGCCCACCTCCAAGTACTTGCGGGTCAACCCCTCCACAGCTCTGGCACTTCTGGAAAAGTTAGTATTTACTTGCCAGTCTTGGCACCACTTCCGAATACAACACAATGTGGTTTATACTGTAATAATAATAAAACCACATCAAACTTGTCAGACTTGGTTGGACTGCTTGGTTAAGTCTAACTCTGTTACTGAACAATTTTAGGGTTTATAATTTATATAATCATTTCATTACTTTTTGACTGGCACTATGATCTTTCCTCTTTTCACTGTGATCTTTTAAGAGGTTACAATAGTGTGAATACAGTTCTCTCAAGTTCCAAAACTCTCTTTCCTCTTTTTTTTCTTCAACTGCTTGCTTATACCAGAGTCAACAGGGGGTATGTATAGTATTTTACAGTTATGTAGTCATCCCATCTCAACTCAGCCAATAGTTATCTAGTGTAAAAAAAATCTGTATTCAATGAGGGGTGTACACAGTGGATACCTGTAGTTCATTCCCAGTGTTGTGCTCTTCAGACTCCCAGTGTTGTGCTCATCTGTCTCTCCACATCGTTTTTAACTTGGATAATACTTTATGTGAAGGTATCTACATAGGAGCGACCTGACATGATGCAGATCATGAACATTAATGACACTTCATTTATGTTTATGACCGCGGCCATTAAGTCTCTTTCGTTTTTCTAATGATAAGTTGCTGTTTTTTGGGATGCAAACATTGCAAAAACTGAATGACACTTAATGACAATAATCATAATCATAAATAAATTAATTCCTATCAATAATGTTCATGATATGTGTCATGTCAAGCTTATAAAGGGCTATGTAGACACCTTTCACTTGTTACTGTTGCTGTATGTCGTCTCAGTGTGGCCTGTGTGGATCCCCCCTTTGTCCCTTCATATCTGTCTTGTGTATGTCTTGAGGCCTGTTCACTCCAAAGACTGCAATGACAACTACAACAATATAAGTGTCTACACTGAAGGCTGATATATTTAATGCTGACATTATTTACATGAGCATTTACAACTAACAGAATATAATATAATCGAATAGAATAGAATAGAAGGAATATCATGCAAATTCTAATGGATTCCAATTGGTTAAATAAAATGTCTCATGAAGAAATTACTGCAGACTGGTCTCTGCTGTTTTTTTTTATTTTGGTCTCTGTAGAAGAGTAAATGTGAAGAAGTGATGGCGAAACGCATTGTTTACAAAAAAAAAAAAAAAAACAACACAGAGCAGTGTGCAATGATTTCTTTATGAGGGACTTTTTTTTATACTTTTGCTGCACGTAATCGGCACCTGGTCCTCTACAGGCCTGTGCAGGGATCTTTACAGTCGTTGTCATCGTAGTTGAGGTGTGAACTCGGCCATCCACTAAAGCTGTACGTTGTATGGAAACACATTGTTACATCGCTGCTAGTGCATACCTTATAATTCAATTGTGCAGGCCTCCCAGTGTCCATTTACTGTATGTCTTTACACCAGTTATTTACAGTATACTCTCCATATTTATAATATTATCTCCATCTTCATTTTCAGAGGTGCCAACAGTGGTCAACATTGTTCCTCTAACTCTCGTTTGTATCCTGTTTTCTGTCTTCCTCTGTTCGATCTGTCTCCTGTCTTCACCCCCCACCACTCCTTTTCCCCCCACTTTCCCTGCTTCCCTGCTGCCACAGAATGAAGGACACCAGTAAGAAGAACAACATCTTCTCCCAGTTCCGCAAGAACGACCGCGACAAACAGAAGCTGATCGAGACGGTGGTCAAGCAGCTCCGCAGTCTGGTCAACGGAATGTCTCAGCACTCCTAGGGCCCTCACCAACCAACCCCAACACACACACACACACACACACACACACACACACACACACACACACACACACGTAGACACAGATCCACACACACAAATGCACTCACACACTAACACATACCCCTACACAGCCCCACACACACACACAACGATCACTTATCCCGCCATCCCGCTCAACCCCTTGAAAACATACAAGCTACAGTTTACCTGACTGGAACTAACCTGTGCATATGGAAACTATATGGTGGGGATAGCAGTTTTGGAAGAAAATACTCAGAAAGAGACATTTGGTTAGAATAAAAAAACCCACACGAAAGATGTGCTGCAAGCGGTTAAAATGAGATTTTTTTCCCCTCTTTTTTTGGAGAAATTGTATTTTTAATGGCTGAGAGATTTTGTTTGTGTTTTTGATTGTTTGTTTTGTTTATTGTAAAAGTCTAATGATTGTATCACCACAGTGGATGGTGTGTTGAACAGGACTGGAGATGTTCAGAAGGAGTGTGAGGAGAAATGATGAAGTCCTGTAGCTGAGACTGAGATTCTCACAGAGCTCCTTTTCTCTGTCTCTCTTCCTGTCTCTCTCTCGCATTCTCTCACTCTCTCTTGCTCTTTCTGCCTCTCTCTCTCTCGCTCTCTCTCTGACACACACACACACACACACACACACACACATGAATACACATACACAGCCAAACATACATACACACCACACTCCAGATGTAGTTTTTAAATGTAAATATATTTCAGTATATATTTAACACTACAGCAGTTCTCATTCTGCTGGACTGGCTTGAAACTAATTTGGCTTTGATATGTTTGATGAGCCAAAAAAAAGCATGAATATTTTTCTTTGTCCTTATTTCTTTTCGTTTTTGTTATTCAAAATAGCAAATTCATTTGAAGTTTAATCCACATGTAACTCATCCTAGTAGGAACCGTTTGCAAAAAAAAAGGTCTATTTTATTTCACAACAATATGGTGATGTTTACCTGGCATCCCAACACTTTCCTTAGATAGTTCCGTATGTACGTGTGTATGTGTATGTGTGTGTGTGTGTGTGTGTGTGTGTGTGTGTGTTTTGTTTTGTTTGCCTCAGGGTGACATGGAGTCTTCTTGGGTTGTGATGCTTTAGAAGCTGATGCTTATACAGAAGAGGGTGAAGAGCAATAACTGATCTGTTGGCTGTCTTATCAAGCATCCATTTTGATGAGGGAAAGGACACTTCTGCAAACGTTGTGTGATTGATTGACTGATTGATTCATTTGGATCCTGCTCTGAATTGCTCTCTTCAGGCATTTTTTTGCACTGAATTATTTAAGTTTTGATTTTTTATTTTAATTTTAAATAGATGCTTGTGTAATTAAAATGTCATTGTATATACCACCTATTTTGTTAAAAAAAAAGAAGAAAAAGAAATGCAGAAGGATGTTACTTCTGCAGCAATTTTAAGAGATGATTATGTAAATGCATCTCCCTTATGCTAAATATGTAAGTAGAGTTTGAAATTGTACTTAAATTGAACAGACACAAGTTTACCATATGCAATGAAAAAGGGGAAGGCACTAGACTTCCTCCCCCCCTCAGTCCTCTCCGCGTAGCCGAAACAAATACGACTCAGCCATTCAACATTTCAACATTCCTGTGTGAAGCCAGCGATGTAAGTGCGCTCCGGGACATTTGAAACGGCCACAGGCCGTATTGCACCCTTGCCATGAACCTACAATAATCATCCCATCCCCTCCCTTCCCCGGTCCCTCTCCTTCCCCCCACTCCACTGACTGCTATATTCCCAAGATCCCATCTGTTTTTATTTGTGTGCTATAATAAAATGTGATCACTTTATTGGTTTGCTCTTTGTCATCGTGCTTTTATCAGATTCGACTGCCTCGCTGCACTCTAGCCTGCCAAAAAAGTGATGAACCACACGGAGAAGGTTGTAAACTTCCTCGATAAGCATAAACCAGCAACGCTTTAGGCGATCACAACACAAGGACATATGACTCATTTTGTTCTCGATGTTTTTATTTGAAAAGAAGCCGATGTCATACGCGCTGTGTGCGTGGGTATTGGATGACAGTCGCGTGTTAGTGTACTGAGACAGTTTGTTGAACTCCGATGACATGAGCAACAGGTTGCCGAACACCACTGTGCCTTCACGGTAACCTGCATGTACCTCAACATCCTCTCAGACACAATGAACACCGTACGATAAATGGAGTAAAGTGAGCACACAAACATTCCTTTGCAGTAATGGAATCTGTTATGGCTATTCTAGCAGAGCAATCTGATATTATTATCGAATGAGCAAATGGGTCTAATCAGCTAGACAATGCGTACATGAGATAAAGAATATGAACTCTAATCTTCTGTGTTCCACGAAAGGAGCGGAAGTCGTGCGTAAACATCTCAATGGTGTCCGTGTGTGTGCATTGCCTTGCCTGTCTGTCGGTGGGTACTGTGTGAATGAATTTCCCCATTCAATCTTTAATAACTCCAGACCGCCCTGTCCCTCTCAATTTCCCAGTCACAAAGAATAGCAACAAACTTGACTACGACCCTAACGAGCCCTCTTCCCAAAACACCATACGTCATCACCGAAGGTGGATCATAAATGGCAGCTTATTTATAAAGAGCAGTAGGATCATGACCTCTGTGGCTCTGTCAAAAGACAGGCAGATGAATATTGTTTGCGGAAAAAAGTCGTCAATACACAGTAAGTCAATGCTGTTAAGTTTTTTTGCAAGTTGGATAATAAAATATGTGCACACAAAGGTGCTACATTTGGAGAGTACGTGACACATGGTTTTACCAGAAATGTACGCTGTTGCTTTTTGACGGTGATAACCATTTTGCAATGTATGATATCTACAGGCATTGTAAGGTCAACGTGAGAGGTTCTAAGCCAACTGCTTACTGTGCCGTCTCCACTAAAATAAGGATAACATTCACCAAAATTAATTCTGTATTGTTGGAACCTCGAGGATGAACCTGTTCGAACTTGGAAACGTGTCCTTCTTCGCCACCGCAATTGCGTCTCTACTGTCGGTTGTGCTGCTTGTTGCTATATCGCAGCAGCTATGGACATTGCGGTGGTCCATCACCAGGGACAGAGACAGCGACCTGCCCCTCCCGAAGGGGTCTATGGGGTGGCCAGTAGTCGGGGAGACACTCTACTGGCTTTTCCAGGTACAGTTCCCGTGTGCGTAAAGCAGGGCGCAGTAGCCTAACGCATGTGTTATATTTTCTAAAGTGATTTGCGCAGTCTCCTAGAAAGGCTGCGACTTGGCAGTGTTACCCTAGGAAGCAAGGAGCCAACTGTCAATTTATCAGCTGTCAAGTTCGGTAGAATTGGAAAGACTTCTGGGAAGAGGCGCACATACATTATCAAATTCTCCATGCGCACAAGTCTCTTCTTATCGCTTGTGTACTAATCTTACGGCAGTAACATGTTTTGAAAGTATTTCATATTTCTCTACAGGGTTCAAATTTTCACGTCTCGCGGCGTGAGAAGTACGGCAGTGTTTTTAAAACTCATCTTTTGGGCAAACCTGTCATTCGCGTGACCGGAGCAGAGAACATTCGAAAGATATTGATGGGCGAGCACAGTTTGGTGTGCACGCAATGGCCACAAAGCACGCGCATCATTTTGGGTCCGAACACTTTAGCCAATTCGGTCGGCGAGCTTCACAAGCGAAAACGAAAGGTGAGGTGCTAAAATAATGTAGACATCTTAATATCAAATTGTTCTATTTTTAAATGTTCACAATTTCAAATTTTTTATCCGCTTAGATCCTCACGCCAGCGTTCAGCCATGTCGCTTTTGAAACATATATCCCCCGCTTACAAGATGCCATTAAGAAAGAGGTGGCTAAGTGGTGCTCAATGCCTGGATCTATTGATGTCTACGCCGCTACCAAAGCGCTTACCTTCCGTATAGCACTGCAGGTGCTTCTTGGGTTGGATGCTGCGGACGCCCAAATGGATTACCTTTCCAGAACATTTCAGCAACTAACTGACAACCTATTCTCGCTTCCCATTGACGTGTCTTTCAGTGGCCTCCGAAAAGTAAGTAAAGCGATTTATTTATACAAACAGGCTGTAAGATTTCCTGTTAAGTTCAGTACAATTGCTCTTTCTGCTGATCATGAACGGTGCAGTGTTTTGATGTCATTCGTTTAGGGTATAAAAGCCAGGGACATCCTCCATAATTTCATGGAGAAAATGATTGAGGAAAAGCTTCAGAAACAATGGGACGGATATAACGACGCATTCGACTATATTTTGAATAGTGCCAAAGAAAACCACTACGATGTAACTATTCAAGATCTGAAGGTGTGTGCTGTGCTTGATTTGTTGCAATGCTTTTGTTCGGCCGCTGTTTTACAAAGTGTGTATAAAGTCTCTCTACCTCTCTGTGTCTTTCTCTCCCTGTTTCAGGAGACTGCAGTGGAACTTATTTTTGCAGCACATGCCACCACAGCCAGTGCATCCACATCACTCATTCTGCTTCTGCTGCTGCACCCCGCGGTAGCTCAGAAAGCCAGGGCGGAACTTGAGTCACTGGAAGATGGGCACATCACAGGTGCAAACCATCCCCCCCGGTTGTCACCAGAATATTCGCTGGAAAGGAGCAGAGGTAGCACATTAGAATCTGTCCCCACAGAGCATCACCGCGTTAGTCCTACTGCCCAAATATACAACGGAAAGGACGAGCCTCGCTATCATCTACCTTACCTGACGTTGGAGAAACTAAGCCGGATGCGTTATTTAGACTGTGTCGTCAAAGAAGTCCTTCGACTTTTCCCGCCTGTATCGGGCGGTTACAGAACAGTCCTCAAGACGTTTGAATTGGATGTAAGTATGCAAACGCAACTGTCTTGTTAAAACACTAATCCTAAAAAGCCACAATATACTTGAACGAAATGTACAGAGCATTAAGACACAACTTTATGAACACTAACTGTAACTGCAGGTAAGTGATAGCGTTTTTCTAGCACTGTTGCTACACCATTGACTGCGCGATATAGGCTACAGTGGTACATGGTACGTGGACTCCAAAAGCAGAAAGCTTTTCATACACTTGATATCAGCAGCTGTAGTGTAGTCTCTACCTCTCACTTTCCTCCCTTGTCATAAATCCATATAGAGTAGTTCAAGACCCTTCTGTAAGCCTTGTGTTTTCTGTGGCAATCCTGCCGCTACATTTTAGGCAGTTTTATGCTGCATGAACACCCCTGTCACTTCACATTTTGCAAACAGACAGATCGATGCCTACCATCTCAGATTCTAAGGTGGCAAATTAATCTGAAGTAAATTAATATAATCTCTACAACTGCTGAAAAATATGGCTCAAAATTGTGTTCTTTTTTTTAAGAACTGACCCAGTGATATTAATGTGTACTTTTGTCCACAGACAGGGTGACAGGAGTCTTTTATTTAACAGGTACATTCTGGCAGGGGAGCCACTAGGAATTGTTGTTCCTTATGAAGGAATATAAATGTTGCCCTCCCCCTCCCATTAACAGTAATATTAATAGCGTCCTCAAGAGGCCTCCTATCAGTAATGGGCTTTTATAATCATGCTAACTCCCACCCCACCCTGGATGGCCACCTGCATGTTCTCTGCATCAGATATACCATGCTTGGGAGGGGGGGTTGGAAGGGGGGGTGCTGTGATGCAGCTGGCTACAGTGCCCATACCAGAAATGGGAAGGTGCCCATGGGGCCCCACCCAAGTTCGAAGTCAACCTGTGGTCATTTGCCAATTACACCCTGTCTCTGTCTCCCACTTGTTTCCTGTCTCCTTCAGAGTCTTGGCAGAATGGCCCTTTAAAAGCCATACATGAAATGATACTTCAAATAACACACACGTTTCATGCTCAGCCCATGTTGTGTATTGTCCTAGGGATGCCAGATTCCCAAAGGGTGGAGCGTCATGTACAGCATCCGTGACACTCACGAGACAGCCCCAGTCTACCAGCGGCCAGAGGCCTTCGACCCAGAGCGCTTCGGAGCGGACCGGGACGAGGCGGGGAAGGGCCGCTTCAACTACGTGCCCTTTGGTGGTGGCGTCAGGGGCTGCGTGGGCAAGGAGCTGGCCCAGGTCATCATCAAAACCCTGGCCGCCGAGCTGCTGGTCACTGCCGAGTGGACGATGGCCACCAAGAAGCCTCCCAGAATGCAGACGGTTCCTGTCGTTCACCCTGTCAGTGGCCTTCATGTCTATTTCAACCACAAGCACCCTTGAGGTTACACACATATGTGCTCATTTTTTATATGTGTTCAGGAGTTCTTCCTCCAGTTCCAACCACACAGTGTTTGTTGTTTGAGGCAGCTGCAGCCTGTGTCAGCACATAGTACGCAAAAAACACACAACATGTCTTACTCTACTACAGATATCTATAACCGCCGTCTTTGTATGAGAGAAACAGATCAAGGAAAGGAGTTTCTGACAGGACTGATGCCCAATAGCACTGGGGTTTCTCTATGTGCAGTTAAGAGCAGCTCTTTACATACTTTACACACAAAGCATGCATCAGGTTTTAGCCTGAGGGAGGCCAGTCTCTCATGAGACTCCATGGAGAATATATAGCTGTAGTGGGATGGCTTTGAAGAGGATCAGACATGGTGGATAAAAAAACAAAGGAGGTTGAACAGCCAGAAAGCAAGAAATAAGAATGTGACATTACTGTAAAAACAGAACAAAACAAAACAGAACAAATGTCCTTGTAGGATCTACATCAACTGAAAGCTCTTTCTGTTATCTGTAAGGTGTGTGTGTGTGTGCATCTGTATATATGTATATATTTGTATTAAAGCAAGCTTTTTTATTCCACTAAAATCCAAAAGTATATTTAGACAATTACAAAGATGAATGTGAACATATCGTTTTTTATTTTCTGCATTAACATAGAGATTAGTATAACTGTTCTGCACTGTAAATCATTTAAGTCAAGAAAAAACATGAGGTTTATCTAATAAATGCTGTGTATTTACTTGTAGCTTTTCTGTGATGTATCGAAGTGAGGTTTGGGTTAATTAGGCGTTAATAAATGATGACAGAAGCAAATTCACACAAATCCATTTCGTGTCATGTGATATAATTACGTGATTTCGCTGCCCAGTGCTCCTTGAGTTAACAAGCTATGACAGACGCCAACACAAACAAATCAATTTCACGTTCTGTGGTATAATAACGTGACGTGGTTATCCAGACGCCTTTGACTGACAGGTGAGTAAACTAATGCTTTCCATGAATGAGTGACACGTCATTTTTAACGATTTGCATGTGTTATTGCTCCAGAAAACACAAAGCAAGTTGTTTTGCCTCGTAGCTATGCCTTTACACAGAAGCGCGGCGCCCTTTTCTTTTCCGGTGTCTTTCATTTCTCTGCTCGCAGGTGACAACTGCCACGCTCTATGCGAGACCCTTTCTCTGGGTGTCTGTAATGACACTAGCATATGGTTATTCTTCGCAAGACAGGAGCTGTTGAGCTGCATTCAAACATGTAAACTTTGTTTGTCTTTGGCCAAAGGCTAATAATATTTGTGCGCAAAAGCCAATCATATGACTTCCCTCCCCTTGCGTCTTGAGCTTCGTGTTGATTGGCTGGGGTTTGTTTATAGCTCGGTTCATGAGATTTTGTTTTTATACCTAAAGAGCCAGCACTGTGGCACACACGCGATAGCGTCTTTAGACTCAAACACTGAACGGATGGTTAGATATAGATACAACTGGATTAAAACGCCAGACGTTCTATTTATTCGGCACTTTAAGGAGGGTAATGCTCTAACTTGAGACATGGGCAAAAAAACGGACGTAGGACTACTCCACACAGACCGCAGAGTGACTGGGAGCCCCTGGAAAGGGTTACACCCTCACCTAGGGACTCAGCGCGTTGACCCTCCCGTGAACCGCTCCTCTACACCCTTCTGACCCCCTCCCGCGGAGCCAGCAGTTCAGACTACGTACACAGGGGCTATGTGTCATGTAAACTCATAAATCAAACCCGTCCGCGCTATATCTCCATATAAATACGCCGTTCGACCGTGCCACGCGTCGCAGTGGGTGAACTAACAAACTAATATGTTTGATTTAAAAGCGATACAAAAAGTGAAAATAGACTCAGGAACTTTGCGTTTCTTCTGAAAGCTATTAAAACGCTGTTACAGCGTAATGAACAAATTTGATAGTCTCATTAGCATGTGCTTTATGGCCAGTCAATTCACTGTTTGCTTTCCAAGAATTAATGTTTAACATTTTTGTTGTGATAAAAATATTCAAGCGCCCCGTCAACAACTCCAATTAAAGTTTATTTTCACACAAGTGAACGGGATACTTGACCCAATTACCAGATTACTCGATGTGCTTTTAATTACCTCTTTTATTTGATTTGTGTGATTGACAGCCAGTGAATAGATCACAGTGAGGATAATAAAGCCTCGCTGCTGTAATTACTGCCTCTCGGGCTCCCGTATCTCGTTATTTGATGGACAGTGAACTTGGCGAGCTTTGCGCGAGAGTTCACCGAGATGTCAGGGTCCGTGTTGTAGGTCACACGCGGGTCAGCGCTTGGGAACGTGGGGAAGAGCTCCTGGGGAATTGCACAAGCCTCCAGCGCGATACAGCTAACGACGCGCGCGCTCTCCCTCTCCCTCTTTGCGCACCGCGTCTCACAGAAGAAAAAAAGATTTGTATAACTTGAAAAATGTGAATGTGTCCGTAACTACTTGGGTGGCGAATTTTAAGGAACAAAAACCACAACATTTTAAGGAACAAAAACCACAACAACGACAGAGGAAATGATTCTGCGTTTAAAGTTGTCCAGAATTGACGTTATTACTTCAGCGGGAAGTAAATACTAGATATAAAAGACAAATTAAATATATTATTGTCATATTGTATTGGGTAAATGTAACATTGTTATAGTGTATGTCGTAATATTGCTGTGCACTAAGCGATTGCTGTTATAAATTGCACGTTATAACCGAGGTTTATATCTGCTTCGCCATATGTGTCTGGTTAGAACTGCAAACTTGCCTCTGTCGAAATGTATTTATTTTTTTGTTTATTTATTTACTTTAAGTAAAGAATGTTTTTCCTGACATGGTGACAGGTGAATGGGAGAATTAGGCTATAACACCAATCGACCCAACAACTCTGTCAGCTTCCACCACGATGCGGCGCGTATTAATACTTAATTCCATTTTTATTTGCTTACAGTGAGAATGAACTACACTTGAACTTCAGGTAGCATCTGTGTGGCGTAGCAGTAGGGAGCGCATGGAATTAGTCCAGCTATTTTACATTGTTACGATTACCGGCCGGGGGAGATAAAGCCCCTAATTACATAAATTCGCCTAGATAGAGAAGTTTGACGGCTCACCCTGGGTCGCCGATTGTATGGGGTTAAGCAAGTGTTAACAGGCAAATACTACAGCGGGTGCGTAAAAATATGATGCGAGTCAATGGCATTAAATGAATGAATGGCTGTGAAGCTGCTCAACGTGGATGTCAAATGCATGACTTCTCTCTGTCCTCGCCCGTGGTCCCCACAAAGAATCAAGGGTGAAACGCAGGGCAAGCGCTCCGGCAGCAAAGTGGGACACATCAAAGAATGAGAAACGGGAAATCCATAATGCGTTGCTGTAAAATTTGGAGCCATTCTGTCTCTTCCTTGACTGACTGCCCGGCCTGCCCTTTTTCCACGTTATGGCTGTCGTAAAAAAGTAATTCTGAATGCGGTGGGTGGGTCATGGTGTTTACTTCTGGTGTACCGGTAACCTTGCTTCGCTCTGTCACTTCTTTCGCTGACCCAAGTTTGAACCCGCCGCGAGCTAGCTATCATATTTTTTATGTCAGTGAGTCCCTTCACGCGCTGCTCTGCTGTCATTAGTGGCATGGCGAGGCTGTAAACGCGAGGTAGTTGGGAACGGGGGTAAAGTCTGGGATTAGATTAGAAACACTTAAAGTGCGTCGCTTGTCAGTAGCCAACTAATGTCTTACACCGTGTAAGAAGTTGTTGAACTTTTCCCACGGGCATAAACTTTATAAAATTAAATATTGTATTATTACAAAAACAAAACTATGCCCAAAGCCGTGCCTCTTATGTCATTTGAATAGCCGAATATCTTTTTTCAGGGGTGGTGGATTAAACAGGGATTATGTTTGAGGTAAAGAGATGATTTAAATAGTTTAAAAGCAACTCAATTAAACCCGCCCAAACACTGCAGACAGTGCTTAAGTCGGCGTAATGAGGGTAAACTACCGAATATTCGCGACAAAGAACCTTGGCTGCTTCCCATTGTGCCGCGGAATTAACACCTTTTCAAAGTTAAATCCTCGGATTGTCTAAGTTTCAACAGGAGGTAGTATTAAAATGCGCCTGTAACAAATGGCTGAGAGTTGAGAGCGGCTTCTGCCCTGTGGGCGGAGCGAGACGACACCACAATTAAAGATGAACTTTGTGTGAACTAATTTATCCGCACAAGGTAAAAGGAGGCCGAGACACGGCGTATATAAAGGGCGTATAAACACTGGGACATTTCACTTGTGCGTAAACACTGCTCCTGGTTTCTTGGCTGCGATTCCTGACGAAATCCATCATGGGTTTCTTTTCTCTGGCTGTAACTTTCTTGTGCACTGTAGTGCTTCCAGTTCTGCTATTTTTAGTAACGGTGAAATTGTGGGAGATTTTCATGATCCTTGGACGCGACTCCAGCTGCCCACGACCCCTACCTCCAGGTACTATGGGCATGCCTTTCATTGGCGAGACACTTCAATTGATTCTTCAGGTAAGTCCGGCCGCTGTTTGTTTTTTCCTCAATGTTTCTTTCCATGTCAAAAACTAAAGTCAAATGTTGTATAAAGAAACCAACAGTGAAAATCTGCAACTGTTGAGTTTGCCACTGTCCTTTTAAAAACTTAAGCCTTATTGCATAACGCGTTATCAACTCGATCCTTATTACATGACGTGTCTCTCGCTTCTGACTCCAGAGGAGAAAATTCCTGAGGATGAAGCGCCAGAAGTATGGATATATCTACAAAACTCACCTTTTCGGCAATCCCACTGTGCGTGTGATGGGTGCGGATAACGTGAGGCAAATTCTGTTAGGCGAACACAAACTTGTTGCCGTCCAGTGGCCCGCCTCCGTGAGAACCATCCTGGGGTCAGACACCCTATCCAACGTCCACGGATCCCAGCACAAGAACAAGAAAAAGGTAAGAAAGTGAAAAAAATACACTGCGTAATCATCTCGCTCCACGGCGAAGACGGCACGTGTCTCTTCCCCACACACTGTTTGCGCGTGAACTCAGCGATCTGAAATTAATCCCCAACCTCTGAATTTTGCAGGCGATAATGAAAGCGTTCTCCAGGGACGCGCTGGAGCAGTATATCCCGGTCATTCAGGAGGAGGTGAGGAGTGCCCTGAGGGACTGGCTTCAGCGCGACGCGTGTGTGCTCGTGTATCCCGAGATGAAGCGACTCATGTTCCGCATCGCAATGAGGATCCTGCTCGGTTTCGAGCCTGATCAAATCAAGACCGATGAGCAGGAGCTGGTGGAGGCGTTTGAAGAAATGATCAAGAATCTGTTCTCCTTGCCCATAGACGTACCTTTCAGTGGCCTCTATCGGGTAAGTAAACTAAAAGTTTTTTTTAATCCGATGTCATCCATCACTATTATGGAAAAGAAATATAGCAACAGTATAAACACGCAACGCTGACATTGTGGTTGTGTTTTTTTTTTCTCGTAGGGACTGAAAGCTCGCAATTTTATTCATTCCAAAATCGAAGAGAACATTAAGAAGAAACTCCAAGAGGAGGACTCTGACCGCAAACATAAAGATGCTCTTCAATTACTGATCGAAAACAGCAGGAAATGCGAGGAGCCATTTAGCATGCAGGTAAGAGCCTCATTAGACAGATGCCATTTCCATGACATGACCTGCGTTTATGCAGGTTAGCAGTATTAAAAGTTAACAGTTCACAGTGCGGTAATTAATGTATTTATTTATCTCATACAGGCAATTAAGGAGGCGGCTACAGAGTTGTTGTTTGGTGGGCATGAGACTACCGCCAGCACAGCCACTTCCCTGGTCATGTTCCTTGGCCTCCATCCAGAAGTTGTGCAGAAAGTTCGCGAGGAGTTGGAAGAGAAGGTGAGACAACAAAGTCCATTTCATCATTTTAATTCAGTGACAAAAAAAGTAATAATTAGATTGAGTAAACGAGAAATTCTGAGTCTCTGCCTTAGAAAAGCTACATTTGTTCACTGACTGGCATGGTGCCAGTCTAACTAGATACTTTTAAATAATGTGAGAAAATCTAGGCATCTAGTAGCAGATGACACATACACACACACTTGTAGAACTCTAAAGATAATGAACATAAAGTATAAAGTAAAAAAAAACAGCAAATTAAAAGCAGTGTGTTGTGTCTGTCCAACCCAGGAGGAGGAAGGGGTGTACTGCCAGGGGAAGACCCCCAGCATGGAGCTCCTGGAGCAGCTGAAATATACGGGCTGCGTGATCAAGGAGACCCTCCGCATCAACCCTCCTGTGCCTGGAGGTTTCCGTGTTGCCCTCAAGACATTTGAACTCAACGTAAGTCAAGCATCTCTGGACATCACTTCTGTAATTACATAAGTTGCCATTGCTTAATTATTTTTGCACGTAAATCGCCTTGGATGAAAACGTCTGCTGTGTAATGTAAATCTAAAATGTGGATTTCTGAAAGATATCAGGTACACCCATGACTAATTAGTTGCTATTGAAGGGTGCATGGAACATTTGAATTAGGTTAGAAGTTGAAGGGCATCTCTTTGGTATAAGTTTGAAACTTGCTTAGTCAGTCTGGGTTGGGTCAAATAAGGTGGTTAGAAAAACTCTCCACTGTCATGTTCTAAGCTAGTGTTTGCTCCATAGTTCAACGTTTTTAATGACACATCTCTTTCCATCTCTATGCTCCACAGGGCTACCAGATACCTAAGGGCTGGAACGTCATCTACAGCATCTGTGACACCCATGACGTGGCAGACATCTTCCCCAACAAGGAGGACTTCCAGCCGGAGAGGTTTATGGCCAAGGCGTCCGAGGACTCGTCGCGGTTCAACTATATCCCATTCGGGGGAGGTTCTCGCATGTGTGTGGGCAAGGAGTTTGCCAAGGTGCTCCTGAAGATATTCCTGGTGGAGCTCACACAGCACTGTAATTGGACTCTGTCAAACGGACCCCCGACCATGAAAACAGGGCCAACGGTGTACCCTGTGGACAATCTCCCCACTAGGTTCAGTAGTTACAACAACAATTAAAACCCCACCTCCCAACAAACCCCCTGCCCCCCACCTGAAATCTGTACATAGCCAAGTAGCATGGAAGCTGTTGTATATATAGACATATTTAAAGATTACATAAAATTGCTGTGTATTTAACATTTTTATATATGATTTTGTTAATACAGACAGATGTATGTATATATAAAACTCCATATTTTTTTGAAACAAAGGGCACTACACTCTTCATGGACCTGCGTTCTTGTTTTCCATGTGTCTGTGATGTATATTTGTAATGTAGCCAATTTATATAGTGTGTTTTTTTGTATTATATGCAACTTATTTAAATGAGACTTTATTGTATGGGCTTTATTTAATAAAAAAAAGCAATTTACACTGAATTGTGGCGAATACTTGAAAAACAACACTGCAAATTTGATATGTTAGTCAATAGTTCAAAAGTGAAGTGTTTCAGTTAAGTGTTTGTTGGAGCTTAAAGGTTAAGACAACATCTACATACCATGAAAGTAAACTATGATCTCTCCAACAGAAGCTTGGAAATAAACATTTTCTCTGGTGCCTACAGCTTCCTCATCCAATAACCCTTGCAACTGCTGTAGTTTAAATCAGTAGAACTGTGAATAAATATTCCTCAAGAAACCAGAACACAAGTCATCTCCAAAGTAATCAGTCTTATCTTAATGAACGATCTGTATGAAGCTAAGCATAATCCAATCAAGGCCAACTCGGAGGGGTTGCAGGCATGACCTGAGGCTGAAAGCTTTGCAGAGATTTGAGGAATGTAAACTCAAAGAGAGGCCAGACAAGTGGCACTTGGGAAGATGAGTTTTAAGATGGTGGTAACTTCTTGTTGGAGCTGGTCATTTAAGGAGCTGTAACTCTGCAGGACCACACTACTGCTGAAGGCACTGGATTCCTTCTGGAACTCCTATCCAGAGGCTTAGCTATCACTGTAAAAAAAAAAAGTCCTTACTCAAGTTTAACAAAAGGGTGGAAACTTTCAAGTTATGTGTAGTAGAAGTTACCATGCCTTTTTTGAGGCAACAAGTTTCCTCCAATTTTTCAAGTAAGCTGGACTTCTTTTTCTCAGTGCAGGCCACAGGTAACACAGGACAGTGATTGCCCCCCAGGCCACTACAAGGCCTTAGAGGGCTGAGGGCTTTTAAACTACAGCAGTAGCAATACAGTTTTCAATCAAAAAGTGGTGTTTATTTTATTCCTGGAGCCCCAACAGAGTCTAGAATTGCCCTTTGCTCCTATCTGGACAGAAAGCAAGCATGTGGGCTAAACTCAGCTACAGGCCCTTTTTGGAAGAAGACCAGAGCCTGAGTAAAATGAAGGGGAGAACCATTAAAAGGTCCAAAGCAGCTTTTGTCCAAGACGAAATGTACCCAATAAGATGATCTACTGCAAAGACTGTTGGACAGCAATTAGTCAGACCTGAGTGCACAATAACATTGACAGTTTGAGTCAAGGTGGTAAAATCTGGAAAGTCTAAGGACTGAATATGTAGAATGTGAATGGAGTAGATGTGTTTCAAGCCCACGTGTATTTAACAGGATTTTATTAACTACACTACATTTATCTGTGACTAGTTGGCTATTTTTTGTTTTCCTTCAAAAATGTAAAGACAGCTGAAATATTCCTGAAGTATTGCAGAGGCACTGTCCTCTTGTGACACTGAGAGAGGCCTTGGGTCGGTTGGATAGTGCTGTTGTTTCTGTGAGTGACTGTGTGTGTGTGTGTGTGTGTGTGTGTGTGTGTGTGTGTGTGTGTGTGTGTGTGTGTGTGTGTGTGTGTGTGTGTGTGTGTGTGTGTGTGTGTGTGTGCAGGAGTAGAGGAACTGTGCTGGCAGATGTTTATATGTGTGTGTGTGTGTGTGTCTTGGCCTGGCCCTTAGCCCGAGAGGGGTGGTCTGATTTACACACACACACACCACACACACACACCCAGCCCCAGCCCTAGCGTCTGACACCTTTATGCCCGTTCCGCCTATCCCTGCACACCCCAAGTCTGCATGATCGATGCGGCTGAACTTTTCCTCCTCGCATCCTCTTAGGGGTATGCGCCCGACCTATTGTTGAATGCCAACAGAAGGAGACAGGGAGCGGGGGTGGGAGGGGGGGTGGAAGCCGAGGGGTGTTTTGTTTTGTGCTACTTTGCAAAGCCGTTTGTTTCTCCCAGTCCAAATCCACACCAAAATATTACCAGAATTTATAGTGGCCAAATGAAAAAAGGATTTAGACCCACTTCTTTCTTTCATCAGCCTTTCTCAGGCCGTGTAAATCAAAGTAATGACTGTTGGCCCTGTAGTGTGGTTAGACAACGCTCACCCCTATTGGAGGTGCCATTTGGGATTTCTCAAGATCTCAAGGAGTATTGGAAAATGCTTAAAGGTTAGCTTCATACGCATTTTTTTTACTTAGGAAATAATGTAACATAATTATAAAAACATCATTAAACAATATGCACAGTGTCATTATCACTCTGAGGTAAACAACACTTTGGTCCAGGATTGATTTCAAGTTAAAGCACTACAAAAGTTAGCTTTCAAGACAATTTATACTTTTTGCTTGGAAAATAATTGAACATAATTAGAATGAAAAGTTGTGCACAGTGTCAGTTTCATTCTAAGTTAAACAACACTTTGGCTGGGGAACGAGCTAACTTGAGCCAACTTGAATCACTACAGAGTTGAATCTGTGGAAAGACTGACATAACCACCAGAAATATTTGGTTTCATTTCCTTCTCGGACATTGTTGTGACCCTCAGTTTGTTTTCGTCTTGATAGCAGTCAATCATTTGAGTCAGTCAGTCAGTCAGACAGACACATGCAGACACTTGCAGATATACATGTGGTGATGTGAACAGTAGTTACAGCATGCTTCCACGAAATATGAGTTAAACTTCCTTCCAGAGAATGCGATGCTGACTACGATAAAGGAGGTGATGAACTCAGTAAGTATTTTTCACACGGATGCAAATGTCCTTTTTGTCTTTCCCTTTCGTTTCACCCCTTCACTCCTCCTTTGTCCCACCATTTCTCTCCATTTTTCCCTCTTCATTTTATTTTCTCTATATGTCTTTCTTACACTTCTCTCTTTCTCTTTCTCTTTCTCTTTCTCCCTCTCCTTCTCTCTCTCTAGCCCCCCCCCCTCTCTCTCCCTCTCCTCTCGCATGTGTGGCGGAGTGACAACGGCTTCTTCATTACCATGAGAGTCAGCTCAAAGGGGAAAACCATCCTCTTGATGGCATTTACATGTCTGCTGCACTCTTGCCCTGCTGCAGTATCATATCAGCCACCACCCCTCCCACCCCCCACCCACACACACACACACACACACACACACACACACACACACCATCCCCACCTCCCAATCGGATTACCTATTAGCGACCCACTGCTATCATTTATAATCAAGTGGAGGTCCTTCACAGGTCCCGATGGGTCAGGCAGAGTTCAGACCACAGAGAGGCATGACCTCAACGCTCGGTGGAGAGGGGGACGATCCTCTGGTCTCTCTCTCTCTCTTTCTCTCTCTCTCTCTCTCTCTTTCTTTCTCTGGCCATCCTCCACACTCCTGCGGGATGGATAGACAGGGGATGGGAGTGGACGAGCTCGGAGTGGACGAATGCCGAAATGGGATGAACACCCCTTGGTAAGTCTGCCAACAATGTGTGTGTGTGTGTGTGTGTGTGTGTGTGTGTGTGTGAAGTGAGTAATGCGAACAGTCTATGACTGATAACTTATTACCATGGGTTACGGGTAACAAGACAGACATGGAAAAACAAAACGAAGCAAAACAACAAAAAAATCAGGCAGTGAAAAGAAATTATGTGAGTTTGTGTAGATGGAAAACACATTGTTGGACCGTTGCTACATATCTCAAGCGGGAAAGGAGAGGAAGGATTGTGAAAATTGTCTATGAAATTCATCACCTGTTTTACTCATTGGCTTTCTCCACATCACATTTCAGAGTGCTGTTTGCCTCTCCCTCAGACTAACTCCATACGAGGCCCAAAGGACCAATGTTTGTGATACGTGCTGAAACTATCAATGATTGAAAAGGTATTACTTTAATCTAATCAACTGATCGTGGATAAGTGGTTGTGAATATGCTAAACACACTAGCATATCTCCTAAGGACAATAATGGACCTCCAGAGTTTAGGTCAACATCAAGTGTTAAGTGTTATTTGACTACCCAGGGAATAGATATTAGCATGGAAATTCTTGGGCAAACATTTCAATAGGCCTTAAAGGGCGTACATTTGCATATCGGAACCACCCGGTGTTAATGTTCATTACTATTGACATTTTCTGGTACATAGTGCCCTGTGATGATAGTAAAAGTAATTAGTTCTGGTTGGAAAACATTCTGTATCTTCCAAGCATGTTTCAATAGATGGCAGCAGGGTGTATCACATTGGCTTTCTCTCCTTTGTCTGATTGTTAAATGGCAAGTTCCAGAACAGTGTCCTGAAATGTGCTAAGTTCTGCTAAACTCTGGATCCCTGCATTTGGAATAAGATTTGGCCCTGATCTGAACCATAGTAAGCTTGGACACCATGTCTGGATGAGCACATGCTGTGAGTTATGATACTCTGTCTGTCCGTCTGTCTGAGTGTGAGGTGAGCACAAACTGTGAGTTATGTCTGTCTGTCTGTCTGTCTGTCTGTCTGTCTGTCTGTCTGTCTGTCCACCCCTATGGCCTGTGCAGAGCCTCAACACCAGCTCCTCCTCTGCAGGTAAGAGCCAGCAAGAGCAGAAACGTTATAGACCGTGGTGCTCATTCATTCATTCATTCATTCATTCATTTATTCATTCATTCATTCATTCATTCGTTCATCCTTTCAGTGCATGGGCCAAGGCAGAAAAGGGCCGCCACACCCTGATAGGGGTCATATGTTGTCTATCGTCGAGGCTTGTTCCTCAGCAGAGGCAGAGAGAGGGAGAGAGGGAGAGAGGCGAAGGAGCACTCGTGCTCATCCCCACCCATCAGTTTTAAGGGGATCTCGGTTTTCAGTGAAACTGTAGCGTGAGCGATAGCCGTGTCCCATTAACTCTTTTCAAAACGAGACGAGACCATCAATTAGGAGAGCAATGCGTGAAAGACAACACCCTCCATTATTGTTTCTTAGGGACTTTTTTCCTCTGAGGACACTTTTTGTGTGTCTATGTGTGTGTGTGTGTGCTGGGAACCAATATAATTTTTTCTTTTCTATTGAGAGAGACAATTGATGTTCGGTGATACCTGTATCCTTGGCAGCTTCTTTGCCACTGCAGATTCTCATTTCTAGAGGCCCCATCCACGTCTACACAACCCAACCTAGGTGAAATGGTGAAAATACACTCACACAAACACATGCACACACACAGACACGCACACACACACATGCACAAACCAACCTAGGTGAAATGGTGAAAATACACTCACACAAACACACACACAGACACAGACACACACATATATGCACAATCCAATCTAGGTGAAATGGTGAAAATGCACTCACACAAACACACAGACATACACACAGTCAGTCAGTCAGTTGGGCAGGCAAAAGTTTTTCTTAAACACACCCTCATTCTTTAGGGAGGTAAGAACCTGGATTGGCCAACATCCAGCACCAGGTCTGAGCCTTCATTTTATGCCCATGCATGAAGAGAAACCTGCCCCGATGTAGATCTGCTGGGATAATTGTGGCTTTTATAAGCTGAGTAATTGCTGCGTATGCTTATCCAAATGCCTATCAGCAGTTGTCTTCCTTCTGAAGAAAAAATCTATCTATCTAAATTTGTGTCTCCCACTAAGCAGATGACAATTTCCTTTAGCCTTAAAAGCGAGCATTATACAACAGCAGCTAAAATGATGGCCGCCACATTACCATGAGATAATATGACATGTATTCCATATACAGCTGTTAGGATGAAATCACTCTAGACACTGGAAAATCCATCCACTACAAGCCATGGATTGAGAGGGGAGATAAGTACTGGCTTTGTCAGACAACAGCTGCTGTGGCTACATTCCAACAATAATATCTACTGAACTTCGGTTGACAAGTTCAAACATTCAAAACAGCTTACGATTGATAGGATGGTTGTGTCGGTTCCCCTTTGAAAATCACCACTCTTTCAATTATTTATTTTAAAAAAATTACATATTTATTTATTTATTTGGAGGCCTGGCATGGTTAAGTTGGGGAAACATTTTTCACTGACCTGGTCTTATTGATTCAGGTGTAATAAGGTGAACAAGACCAAGAGAGGATATGATTTACAAGCGCAACAAGCCATAAATGCAACACATGGTCCTGAACTACTGAACCTCTAGAAATGAGTTTGGCTCCTCACACAGACAGCTGACATTTCTGTCAGCTAACCAAACAGCCTACAATAGCAATATTAAGAATGCCATACCTGATGTGACATGGGGTTGTTTTTTTAATGCTAAAACACTTTGGCTTATGAATACATTTTTCAATTACCTGGAAAATTTAGTTTATGTTTCTTTTGCTGGCAATACCATTACAGAACTTAAAACCCTTAAAATGTAATTCCATGTCTCTTAATTTACCCCTTTTGTCTTAATCTTAATTTTAAGGTGTTAATTTAGGGGTTAAGATGATTATTTAAGTATAGCCTTAATTTTATTTTCAGGAGGTAATTCAGGGGTATGAGTAAGGGTGAAAGTAAGGAGAAAATGGGAAATTAAAGAGGAAAATTCAGTAGTTTACCCCTTAATTTTGTCATTTTTTACTGAATTACAGGGTTTTTAAGGGGTAAACACAGGGTTCTTAAGTTGAATTTAAGGGGTTTTAAGGGCTAAAACTTAGGAGCTGTGTCTCGTAGTGTACTGTTATAATCACTTTGACAGCTGGAGAAAAATTGTCGTGTCAAGGCAAGCCCATTTTAGGATGTGGGTTTCCTCGAAACGATTGAGAAAGTTCAATCGGAAGTTCCCCTTTATGAAGATGAGAATTGTGAAAGTTCAATCGGAAGTTTACCTTTATGGCACTGAACCACAAATGAAGGTTGACTTTATAGCCTGACAGAGGATGGCCACCTTTTTAAAACACTCTAAAAATGTGAGAGATTTATATTTTCTTATGAGGTAAGTGATGTGCATGCAAATAATTGGTATGGTAAGATAAACATCTCTCCCCAAATAAACGGTCTCTTCATCCCCCGTTGTTGTTTATGAAGTAAAGCATTTGCTTTGACTTCCGTGCACTGCGTCACATACCATGCTAAGTTCAAAAGTTCAGTGCAGCCATGAACTTTGTCAGCCCTCGGCAAGCAGTTTATGAAGTTGTCGCAGCACATCTCCAGGTACGCTTGAGTACACAGAGCTCTTAGAATTACCAAGGCTTGTCGTCAAACAAAATTGCTTACCACCACTTAGACAATTAAATGTTCATGTACTCCCAATTAAGATGGTAAATACATTTGCAGTTTTATCCAAACGTCTTTGATCTTTTTTTTTTTTTGCAGTACGTTTTTTTTTTTTTACATGACATGGATTTAACTTTAGGCTACTGCTTATTTCCAAGGAGCTTTGTGGTTGGGGAAATCCAGAAAAGTACAGATATCTGTTCACAAACCTGTGTAACCAGTCCTCCCCCTTTCTGATAATCTCATAGACATGGGTTAACAGTAAATGTGTGACAAGGACAGCCAGGGGTGGATGACAAACTTGAAATAAAAAACTGTTGCCCGCATTGTGTTTGGCTGGTGATAAAGCGAAGACTGGCTACTCAGGAGGGGTTGCAGCAGAGCTGGATAAAGGGGGAGGAGGAGTGGTGGAGGTGGTGGAGAAACTTGGGCCAGCACGGCGTAAAGGTTGAACAATACCCTTGCTTCACACACCTCTTGATGATGCCATCCATGTGAATGTGCTAGTGGCCATAAAGCCCTCAGGCACGGAGACGTCAGCCAGCCTCTGAGTGCCGCGACCCTGGGGGCCCTCCACGCTCTGGAGGAAGTGACATGTCCATGACACATTTCTGTGAGCTGACCCTTTTGAAGAACATTGTTCCGGCTGGCACAATAACAAATTCATTGCCCCTTGTCACAGGAAGGGCAGCCTTCTCTCTGTCTCTCTCTGTCTCCCTCTCTCTCTCTCTCTCTCTCTCTCTCTCTCTCTCACTCTCTGATTCTCTCTCTCTTTC